>BDUI01002295.1:32315-72345 GCA_002335545.1 Apodemus speciosus | reverse complement strand
CTCTCCCTCCCTCCCTCCCTCCTTGATACTGTGTTGGATGAGGCTGACTTGCAGTCCCCTTGCCTCAGCCTCTTGGGTGCTAGGATTTATTTACAGGGGTGTGGCCTATGTTGAAGCTGATAACTTTTCATAAACAATTACTTTGTTTGTTCTTTCCTTTCCTTACTTCTTCTCTCTCCCTTCCTTCCTTGAAGAGTATTTTTACCTCTAAATATTTTAATAGAACATTTTTTGTGATCTATACTTACTTTTGCTTTCTGTAAAGGTGCCATGCGACAGCATAATACAGCTGAACAGTTTCTGCAAACTTCCATAAATAGCTTTTCATGCTCCCTGAGTGCAAGAGATAGGCTGGTCCCATCTACTACCAGCCCATGCTGAATCACATGGTCCTCTGTAATTCTAGAAAAGAAAATAATTATATGTATGTCACACTCTGAAGCCAGATGATTTACTTAAAGATGGACAGTTTAACCAGACTACTATTGAATGACTTCTGTACAAGTGAACAAACTCAGTTGTATTACCTGAAAGGTGAGATAAAATATAGCTTTTGTATAAAAAAGAAATGAAGACTACTAATGGTGTAACACATTTCCCAAAAGAACACATATATTAGACCAGAAGAAAACATGCAATCAGTAAGCTTTACATACTTGTATAGTGTTATCAACACTGTATCTTCCTTACAATGTCCAGTGTTTTTAAGTGATATTACTTTTTAAAATTTTTACGTTTTATTTATTTATTGTGTGTATATATGCATATACACACATGTAGTAGTCAAAGTACAACTTCAAAAAAAGGTTCACTTTTTCCATGTGGGTCTCAGGGACTGAACTCATGTAGGCAGGCTTGGTAACACGCATACTTACCCACTGAGCCAGCTCCCTGGTGCAACATAACTCTCATCAACCAATAAGTAATTTTAAAATATATACAAACATCTCAAATCATTTTGAGCAGTTAATTTATTCCTGTCTTTATTCTTAAATATTAACTCACCAGAATGTTATTCACATGCTCTCAAAACAGCACAATTTCCAAGATGAAGTGCAAAGATTTGTCTAGAAGTAACACTCTCAAAAATATCTCTGACTCTGCTTCACGGTGGCAGTAAAGGATGTGAGTCTCAGCTTCGCTGCCTGCTGCCATGCAGTCTTTGACACCAAAGACTCTAGCCCCCTGGGACTACACACCCAAAGAACCTTATTCTTCTACAAAGGGCCTTGGTCAGGATGCTTCATCACGGCAATAGTAAGTCCACAGAATACAAAAGTCGGCATAAGAGCAGGCTGTTACTATGAAGAACATGGCCACGTTGAGTTTCTGGTTTGTTTTGTTTTGTTTGTAGGAATGTGGCAGACTATGGAATTCTGAACTGGAAAGCAATTCACTGCTGTAATCAGCACCATAAGGCCATCCTAGCAGCAGCCTGGATGGTAGTGCTAAAGCCAAGCAGACTAGAGGCATGGCTTAAGAGGTTTCAGAGGGAGGCAAGGACTTTAACAGTAACAGGGCTAGAGTCTATTCCTGTTCTATTTTGACAAAGAAACTGGCTGCCTTCTGTCTGAGTCCTAAGATCTTACCTGGGGCAAAATTAAATGGAGAAAATGGAATTAAGTGGAAGAAATGTCCAGACTGCAAATTATTGATTCTGTGGCATGGTTATTAATGACAGTGCGTACACAGATCTACAATGAAGAAGAGCCATGCGGAGCAGAAAGAAAAACAAGACGTAGGTTTGGAGAAAGACAGCACTAGGAAGCTTAGTGTTACAGCCGAATAAGAAAAGCTGTAATTGTTAAGGAGGACACATGGCCTTCACTCTGAGGCCATCATTACCGTGATTCCCAAACCACACAGAGACTCAAAACAATGGAATACTATTCAGCTATTAAAAACAAGGGCATCATGAATTTGGCAGGCAAATGGATGGAACTAGAAGATATCATCCTGAGTGAGGTAACCCAAACCCAAAAGGACATGCATGGTATGTACTCAATGATAAGTGGATATTAGCCAAAAAGTACAGAACACCCAGGATACAGAACCAAAGAAGTTAAGCAAGAAGGAAGGGCGAAGTAAGGATGCTTGAATCATACTTACGACAGGGAACAAAACAGTCATAGGAGGCAGAAGGAGGGAAGAACTAGGTGGGAGAGGGGACAGAAGAATGTGGGGGAGGATCAGGTGTGGGGAGACAGGTAAGACAGATGAAAGAAAAAGAGGGCCAGGACAATGAATGGGAATATGAAGCTGCCAGGGGTGGGGAAGGGGTTAATCCCTAGAAGTCCCAGAGACCTGGGAGGGGGAAGGCTGGGGACCTTAGCCAACATGTTTAACAGTGAGCACATGGAACCTGAAGAGGCTACCTCCTATAGCCAGGCAAGAGCCCCCAGTGGAGGGATAAGGACAACACAAAACTTTCAATAGAAAGTTGACAATGATGGAGCTGAGACTGAAAAAATTGCCAACCAGTAACTGGCCCAACTTGAAACTCATCCCATGGGCAAGTACCAATCCCTGACATTATTAAGACACTGCTATGCTTGCAGACAGGAACCTAACATACCTGTCTTGTGAGAGGCTCTAACCAGACTAAAACAGATACAGATGCCCACAGCCAAACATTGGACGGAGGTCTGGGACTCTTACGGAAGAGTTGGGGCAAGGATTGAAGGCCCTGAAGGGAATAGGAACTCCATAAGAGGACCAACAGAGTCAACTAACCTGGACCCCTGGGAGCTCTCAGAGACTGAACTACCAACCAAAGAACATACATGGTCTGGAACAAGGTCCCCAGCATGTATGTAGCAGATGTGCAGCTCAGTCTCCACATGGATCCCCCAACAACTGGAGCAGAGGCCCTCCCTAAAGCTGTAGCTGACTGTGGTATCAGTTCCCCAACAGGGCTGCCTTGTCTGGCCTCAGAGGGAGAGGATGCACCAAGACTTGATGCACCAGGGTCGGGGGATACCCAGGGAGGTTCCCACCCTCTCGGAAAAGGGGAGGGGAATGAGGGAGGGAATGTGTGAGGGAGGCCTTGGAGACACACGGAGAGGCCTGCTCTGAAATAAGGAAAAGGGTTCCTTCAAAGTAAGACCCTATCCTGAGACGCTTTCAACCTGAGAAACAGCCTGAGCTCCCTTCTGGTTCTAGTAAGGAACTGAGTAAAAGAGCTTCTAATAATATGATTCAATAGTCAGGATCCATTCCAAGATGGCTTTGGATGTCAAAGATGGCATAAGGATAAAGAGTGAAGGAACGCTAGATTCTTTCGCCATGGTTTCAGGGAGCTTGTGAAGCCAGACAAAATGTGGCCTTCTCTGCAAGAAGGCCCTGAGAAGGCATGAAGCTGTGAACGTGAAACCAGGCTTGTATTGGAGATCTCAAAACACTGTGGGGCGGGGGGGGGGGGGGGGATACCAGAGACATGGGTATCTTGGAGCTGTGTAAGGAGAGCAGAAGCAGACCCAGAAAGCGACGCAGATTGAATGGAGCAAAGGTGGAGTGGTGGTGTCATCTATGCCCTTTGACATCAGATCCAGATCTTGCAGGATTTGGACTTTGCCATTCTGGGTTTCAGTCTTGCTTTGGTATAGTATTTCTTCAACATGCCCCACTCCTTTTTAGAATGGGAATGTATGTTCTGTGACACACGCTAGATATGTAATTTGCCTTTTAATTTTACAGGATCTTACAATTAAAAAGTATACATTGAGTCTCAGAGGAGACTATTGAGACTAGGAAAGACTACAGGGACATATGAAGTGGGAACAGCTGCCTTTTGCATTGTGGTCTGGGGGACAGGGAGTGGAATGCGGTGGTTTAAATGAGGACTGTCCCCACAGGCCTGAGTGTCTGTAAACTGGTCTCTAGACAGCGGCCCTATGTAGATGTTTCAGGAGGAACAGGGCAGGCTGCAGGAAGCAAGCCACTGAAGACAAGTTGGACAGGCCAATGGCGTGCACGTTCCAGCCGCTCCTCCATGTTGATGATAAAGGGCACTTAGCTTCCTACCATGCTGGCTCTACTATTATGGATTCATTCCTGAACCTGTAAGCCAAATACACTACAAAAAAAAATCTTTTTGAGAAACCACTCTAAACTGAACTGAAGGCTTCCTCCCTGCTGGTTAGCTTTCATAGTGCCAGAAGGTACCCTGTAGGCCACTAGGGGAGAAAAGCCACTGGTGGTATTGCCCAGCAGCTAACTGGGCATGTTATAATACTGACAAACCAAGCAAGATGTGCCCACCTGTACAACAGTGGCATGACAGTTACGGGGTAACTAAGCACATTTAGATGAAAGCTGAGGTCTACTCCACAAAAGGGAATTCATGCCTGCTGCAATAAACCTGGGCAAACCCCACAGCTAGTGAAATCAAACTGCCTTCTAAAATCTATTCTTACATGCTAGATTACTGCTGTACTCTGCCTTGAAGAGAAGAACTTCTCTGTGGCAGTCAGAGGTAACACAGACTCTAATGGCCAGAGCGCTGAGAGTAAGCGACCACTGGCTGCTCAGCCCTAACGTGTCCATATTGCCCTCTCTCCCACTCAGGGGTCAGAACACCGTGAAAGGTGACCTGAAGAGAACCTAAGTGAGGAGGGGCAGGAGAGCTGCCAAGTGTTTTCTGGACATCACGTGACCATTTCACTCATGAACAGCAGCTATGGTTACTTAAAAAAGACACAAGACGAATCAGGACTCCAGCAGACAGCACTAATTAGTAGGTTACAAAAAACCAAAAATACAAATGAAAATCAAGAGGATCTGCAAACGTTGCCTGTGGGGATGAGAATGGAGAGTGTGGGACACACATGATCAAGATTCGTTGTTTACATGCATGAGTTTGTAAACTGAATAGAAACATGTAGCAGTGGGGAATGGGAACTGGAGGTAGCCACTACAAAGTCCCAGACTCCAGAGAAGCGAGAGGCTCCCAGGAGCCAATGGCAAAGACTTTAGCCGAAATACCCAACAAAGGGGAAATACAACCTGTAGAACTACCTCCAGGAGATAGGCATGGCCCCCAGCTGAGGGGTGGAGCCACCCACCCACCTCAAAATTTTTAACTCAGAAATGTTCCAGTTCAAAGGAAAGACAGGGACAAAAAATTGAACAGAGACTGAAGGAAAGGCCATCCAGATACCGTCCCACCTAGGGATCCATGCCATCTGCAGACACCAAACCTCCATAGGATTGCTGATCCCGAGAAGCACTTGACAGGAGCCTGATATGGCTGTTCCCATGGCAGCACCTGACCAATGCAGACGCAGATACAGCCAACCATCTGTGAGCCCGAGCCCAGGGACTGCAATGGAAGAGCTAGGGAAGGACTGAAGGAGCTGAAGGGGATTGCAACCCATAGGAAGAACAATATCAACTAACTGGACCACTCAGAGCTCCCAGGGACTAAGCCACCAACCAGAGTATACATGGAGGGAGCCATGGCTCCAGCTATTTATGTAGCAGAGGATGGCCTTGTCGGACACCAGTTGGAGGGGAGGCCCTTGGTTCTGTTGGAGGTTTGATGCCCCAGCGTAGGAGAATGCTAGAATGGTGAGTTGGGAATGGGTGAGTGGGTGGAGGAGCACCCTCATAGAGGCAAAGGGAAGGGGAAGAGAGGGAATGGGATGAGGGGATTGTGGAGGGGATATAATTTGAAATGTAAATGAATAAACTGATAAAAAATTTTCAATAAACAGAAGAATCTCAAATGGTTAAGAAGCACTTAAAGAAGTGTTCAAATAACAAGTACTCTAGCTCAGGAGTTCCCAACCTTACTAAAAAAAAAAAAAAAAAGAAGTGTTCAAAGTCCTTGGTCATCAGGGAAATGCAAATCAAAATCAAAATGACCCTGAGATTCCATCTTACACCAATCTGAATGGCTAAAAAAAAAAAAAAAAAAAAAAAAAAAAAAAAAAAAAAAAAAAAAACCTCAAGAGATTGTGCATGCTGGCAAGGATGTGGAGAAAGAGGAACACCCTTCCTTTGCTGGCAGGATTGCAAACTGGTACAACCACTCTGGAAATCAGTCTGGCTGTTCCTCAGAAAATTGGAAATAGATATACCTAAAGACACAGCTATATGACTCCTGAACATATACCTAAAAAATGCTAAAAAATACTAAAAGGATACGTGCTCCACTAAGTTCATAGCAGTCTTATTTGTGATAGCCAGAAGCTGAAAACAACCCAGATATCCAACAAGGGAAAAATAGATACAGAAAATGTGGTTCATTTACACAGTGGAATACTATTCAGCCATTAAAAACAAGGACGTAGGGCGGTGGTGGTGCACGCCTTTAATCCCAGCACTTGGGAGGCAGAGGCAGGCGGATTTCTGAGTTCGAGGCCAGCCTGGTCTACAGAGTGAGTTCCAGGACAGCCGGAGCTACACAGAGAAACTCTGTCTCGACAAAAGCAAAAAAACCAAACCAAAACAAAAAAACAAACAAAAAAAACCAACCAAACAAAAAAAAACATAATGAATTTTGCAGGCAAATGGATGAAACTAGAAAATATCATCCTGAGTGAGGTAACCCAGACCCCAAAGGACATGCATGGTGTGTACTCACTTATAAATCAATATTGGCCAAAAAGAACAGAACACCTAGGATACAACCCACAGACTGTAAGAAGTTTAACAAGAAGGAAGACCCAAGTGAGGATGCTTCAATCCCACTTAGAAGAGAGAACAAAATAATCACAGGGGGCAAAGGGAGGGAGGTACCTGGGTGGAAGAGGGGTGGGGGAGGGGAAAAGGGGAACAGGATCTGGTGTGGGAGGAGGGTTGGGGGTTGACAGGAGAAATGCCCAGAGAGCCAGGTGAATGAATGGAACATGTGCAGCCTCTGGGAGTGGGTGGTGGGAGAACCCTCTAGAAAGCACCAGAGACCTGGGAGGTGACTCTCATGAATCAATGGGAGTGACCTTAGATGAAATGCCTAACAGTGGGGAGAGAGAACTTGAAGAGCCCACCTCCAGGAGAAAGGCAGGGCCTCAAGTGGAGGGACAGGGTTACCAACCCACAGTCAAAATTTCTGACTCAGAATTGTTCCTGTCTAAAAGAACTGCAGAAGAGACTGAAGGAAAGGCGGTCCAGTGACCAGCCCAACTTGGGATCCATCTTACAGGGGTGGGCAGCAAGTCCTGATACTATTACTGATGCTATGTTGTGCTTATAGAGAGGGCCCTTGCATGATGAGTACCAGCTACCAGTAGCTGACTGAGATGGACACAGAAATTTTCATCCAACCATTGGACTGAAGTCGGGGACCCTATGGTTGAATTAGGGGAAGGACTGAAGAAGCTGAAGGGGAGATCAACCCCATAGGAAGACCAGCAGTCTCAACTAACCCAGACCCCAGGGAGCTCCCAGAGACTGAGCCACCAACCAGCCAACACCAAGGGCTGGTCCGAGGCCCCTGGGATGTATATAGCAGAGGACTGCCAGGTCTAGCCTCAGTGGGAGAAGATGTGCCTAATCCTGCAGAGTGTTGAGGCCCCAGGAAAGGGGGGTGCCTGGTGGGGAGCGGAGGAAGGGAAGAGCACCCTTTTGGAAGCAAAGGGGAAGAATGGCATAAAGCAATGTGGGAGGGGCCAGGAGCAACATCTGGAATAATAAATAAATACAATAATTTTAGAAATAAGAACAGAAGGTAGACCATTTAAAAAAAGTTATTGTTGTTTGTCCTAGAATAAAATGCAGTGGAAAAAGAGAATATGTAAGCTCCTCCATGGAGAGGAGGTAGGACTCTGCCTGGGACTCCCATCAGGAACTCCATCTGACTGTTTCAGCTTCTCTGGCTGGATTCTGCTGAGCAATTATAAGCACCTGATGTGTGATGCTGTCTAACTGTGGTTCTGCATCCATCTCCTAGGATGCTCACCCGATGGAACACTCTATTCCAACCCAGACTCCAGACTGAGAACTCTAGCTGGCTGCCCCAATGAAGCCTCCCCACTGGATTTCTTCTACATGTTCTTAAGACTCTGACCTGATGATGCGACTTCCTGCCTATTCACTCAGTGGGACTGCTAACATTATCTTCGACAGATGTTTTGAATACCTGATTTGGTCATGTTTCCCTATGAATCTGCTCTTCTGTGATCTACTACTTACTACTTATGCTTTTACTTTTGCTTGCAATATACTTAATAACCTTACTCTTTCAAAGCCCAAAGCATGGTTCTTGCATATCAATCTCTGGACCATACACATTATTGAGTTTACAAGTTTGTACTTTCAGCAAAATGGCAGGTTGCAAAATTAACATCCCCAAATCAGTAGCGTTCCTATATACCAAAGACAAACAGACTGAGAAAAAAAAGTCAGGGCAACAGTCTTATCATCCACAACAGCCAAACAAAATACAACAACGGGAACCCCAAAAGATAAAGAACTAATCAAATAAAACTTTAAAAACCTAAAGATAGAAATGAAAGAAGACAGCAGATGTTGAAGAGACCTCCCATACATGGATTGGTATGATGAATGCTGTGAAAATGTCTACCATCCCTCTAAAATCAATCTACAGATTTAATGCAATTTCCACAAAAAAGATCCAATTTAATTCTTCACAGAAATTGAAAAACTATTAAAAGTCATAAAGAAGCATAGAAATAGCTAAAGCAGTCCAGAACAATGAACACACTGCTGCAAGACTCACCATTCCTGACTGCAGGTCAGACTCCAGCCACAGTGGTCACCACACCATGGCACTAGCACACACAGAGACTCACTCCAAAGGACTAGATCTGAGGACCCAGATGAACGCCCACGCTCACATACACTTTATTTATGACAGAGATGGTAAAAACATACATCGGAAAAAAGATTCCATCGTTTCAACTCTAGTTCCATGGGATGCAATACTCTACTCTACAGTGGGTACGAGGCATGCACATGGTAACACGGGCACGTGTGTATGAGAACAGCCATAGGATATGCATAAAATCAAACATTAAAATTGTTTTGTTAATTAAAAAATTAAATCTAAAACAACCTTTTATCTTTAGGCTGATGAAAGCAGGAAGTGGCAAGCTGGCTCAGACACTGCTGTCTTACCTTCTGGCAAGTTGCCTCAACTGTTCAGCACATCCGCTGTCTGACTTCTGGTTGATAAGTTCCAGGATATTCATAGTTCTATGAAAATGTCCACATGATAAACTCACACTAACAGCTGTCTCATGTTTGTCTCCAGTAAGTACCCATACTTTAATACCAGCCATTCTCAGTGCTTCAATAGTTTCTCGGACTTTATCTTGTAGTCTAAAAATAGAAGAAACAAAATTTATAGTGAAAAAATACTCCTATAGTGTACATTAAATATAAGTTACACAATTCATGTAAAGTATAGACTCTATAGGAATATTATAGTGTATCAACATAACTGAAACTTTCTTTAATTATCTAAGAAACAAGAATAAACTACTAATGGATATCTAGATTAAAAAAACAATCAATTAAAATTCACAACTGTATGTTTTTAAGGGTATTATCAACAGAGTTGGTTTTTATTATCCCAACTAACTCAGTAGCTTTCATAGACATGGTATTGGGGGGGGGGGGGAATTGAATCGAGGCCTGGTGCATGCTAGGCAGAGAATGTGCCACAACAAAATCTGATATTTCAAACCAAAGATCGTCTTCCACCCCAGCCCTGAAGAAAACCACTCTGAGAGCTATCCATCAGACTACAGCAAACACAGGACTGCGGAACTTCATGTTAATTTACGACATCTAATGAAAACAAGGAAAGGGCAATGAAAACTCACACTTAAACATGTACTCCTCTGTAGATACAGGGAACACCGAGAACTTATAAAATACAATTTAATTCATAGAATTCAATTTAATTCAAACTAACACTGACACAGATGCTGGGTTGAAAAAACTGAACAAATTGCAAGGAATTTATATGCTAAAGAGGAGAAAAATCGTTAAACAAATAATTTAATACAGCATCAAAACACAAAACAATCATAGCTGGAAAGTGGTGGCGCATGCCTTTAATCCCAGCACTTGGGAGGCTGAGACAAGTGGATTTCTGAGTTCGAGGCCATCTTGGTCTACAGAGTGAGTTCCAGGACAGCCAGGGCTACAAAGAGAAACCCTGTCTCAAAAAAACAAAACAAAACAGCAACAGACTATTCACAAAGAAGAGCATTTTCAATCATGTCAGTTGTCAGAAAAGATGAGTTAGTTCACAAATGCACAGCCTTGCTAAGGCACAAAAGCAGGCCCACAGTGTCATCTATTGCTGGTAGACAGTACAACAGTCAGTGTGGCGTCTGATGCCTGAAGGAGACTGGGCAGTGGGGAGGGAGGATGGAGAGCTGTGTGAGTGTGTGGTGTCAGTACGAAACACTGAGGAACAGTAAACTAGAAATATAATACACATAATTGTTTTTACCTATTTCAAGTATCTAGAAATCTTAAATATCTAATGCTGGAATAAAACAGCATTATCTACAGTGGAAAATTAAAGCTTTAGTTCTCTATTTTGTTACAGGATATTATTTAATGGTATTTATTTTCATACACTAGAAGCACTTGACTAAAATGTTCTTTAAAAGAAAGATACTGGGACCTGGAGAGATGGCTCAGCAGTTAAGAGCTCTGACTGCTACTTCAGAGTTCCTGAGTTCTGTGAACCACACAGTGGCTCACAACCATTTGTAATGGGTAAAATAAATAAGTGAATGAATCTTAAAAAATAAAAAGAAAGATACTGCCTACTTCTGATACTTGCCTGTCTTCCACTGCTGTAGCTCCTAGCAATATCAGGTCTTTCTCAATGAACTGGAAGACATCAGCCAATTTCTCTTCCCGACGCTGCAAGGCAGTTCTGGCCTCAAATAGGCGCCTGTCTACATCTTCATACTCTTTAGCTGTAAACTGTCTGTAAGCTATACACAGTGTCCGCAGTCCTTTCTAAAAGACATGAAAAGGAAAGACAGGCACACACATCTGTAAGAGCCAGATTGATAACCTGACTTTAAATACGGCCATTTTGTCTTCACCTGTGACTTGGAACTACACAATTTAGCAATCTGTACTTGACTACTTTGACTATATAGACCTCAAATTTTCTTAATCTCTGAAAACTAACATCCAAATCTAAAGATTTATTACTATATATTTTCCTTAAAAAAACTAAAAATAAATGTTATAACAATAGAACTTGAAGAGAGCAAATTTTAAAACACCATATGACCATGTTTAGCAAATCTGTAAATAGTGCCATTTCCTGATTTGCAAATAACACGCTTGTAAATAACATTTAAGAGGCCATTAGATATTAATATATGTACTAATTAATTCACTTTACAATAACTATATATAGATACTGTTCTAGACAAAATGTCTATGTGGTTAGATACCATAGTAGGTCGATGAATTAGACTGTAGGCAATTGCAATCCAAATAGGTAAGGAGAAGCCCAAGTATGAGGCACACACAGAAATATGAGCAGGAGAGATCCTGAGTTAAGTTTTCTGCTTTTGGAAGAGTTTCTTGTGTTCTTTCCTTTTAAATTAGAATCACGTGGCATACAATTAACTCTTTTAAAGAGTACCATGCAGTGCTTTTTTAGAGTACTTACAAAATTGTTACCACTACCARAATATTTCACCCGCGATGGACTAGCTACCCATCAGAAGTCACTCCCTTCTTTTCCCTTCATCCAGAAGCCTTTGGAAACTGCTCACTGCTTTATCTCTATGAACCTGCCTTACCCTGGATCTTTCATATAAATGCACTGTATGCGCCTTTGTGACTCGCTTCTTTCAATGAAGTTTTCAATGTTCATCCATGTTGTAGCATCTATGAGATACTTGTACCTCATTTCTTTTAATGACTAAGTAATATGTCATTACATTGCTTATCATATTTTATCCATTCACCAAGTTAGGCATCAAGGCTTTTCCAATTTGGGGCTATGAGCACCCATTCATGAGATATACCTTWTCCTTTCTCTTTGGTGTACACCCAGGTATATAGCTAGGTTAGGTTCTAACTTGATTTCTACCTTTTGAAGACTAACAAAGTGTTCCAAGGCTCCATGACTCACAGTGTGTGCAATCTCTAGTCTCCCCACACCAGAGCTCCTCCGATTCCTCTAGTAAGTCTGTTGCTACCTTGTTAGTATGTCCACTACACTGAAACACACACTTAATTTTTTTCCCTTCGAAAGTCTGGGTTTAATTTTGTTGCCCTACTTGCTCTTGCATTTCTGGGCTCAAGCTTTCATCTTGATTCTGCCTTTCCCCCAGAGGCCCAGGGTACACTGAGATGGGGGAGGGAAGCAGAGGGAATGGAGGAGGAAGGGCAGACAGCTAGCCCAAGGGTCTGCACCTCCCTCGCAGCCCCAATACTCATTCTGTTAAGGTACAGTTTAGGTGGCAAATGCACCAGAAGTCCCAACTAGAACAGGTTGGAAGAAAAATTCCAAGTTACTAGGTTAAAAATCAGTTTTTACAAGTATAAAGAGCCAACGTATAATGCAAAAGAACCAAGAATTACAGAATTTCTAATTATCTACTAAAAAGATGAAACCTCAACCTTTTCACAAGTATATTTTCAATTTTTTTTTTTAAATCATAGCTATCTTTACTTACCAAAGCAAACTCATCAACATGAATTCTGGTTTTTGCTATTTCTCCACCTATACATTTAGGAAGAATTGAAGATTCTGCTCCTTTAGCAAATAAAAGTTTCTCACCTAAAAAAAACAAAAAACAAAAACAAACAAACTAGTTATCAAGCTCTATATTAGATAAATAAATATTCATAACAGTTTAGTTCAGTTACCTGAAGGTGCTTGAACAATTACACTCATTCTCCTACGATCTGAATCAAATTCCAGAATATGAAGCAATTTGTACCTAAAAATTAAGAATGGTAATCATTCATTTTTAAAGTATTAACATCTGAATATTTAGAAAGAATAAAAGATAAAAGACAAGCATAAAGTAGGAAATGAGAACTGCCTCTGCATGGTGATAGGCCCTAAATTATCAGTAATAGTACTGCACACAAGTGAGGTGGCAGTCCAGCCTCCACAACTATCATGTACTTTACAGACCTTGGGTCACTTGGGTCCCACAGAAGCCAAGATGAGGACCACTAGAAAGATTACTATTCAGGAAGCTGGTAAGTATAAGATAAGAGAGGGACTGGAACCCAGCTCTGCCCGTCTGATTCTTTATCATCTTCTGTCCTAATACATCTGCCCAATTCAACCTTTGTGCAGTCTCAAAGGTTTATCAGCAAGCATTCTGGACCTGGGGTGGGTGCTGAGGTGGAGGGTCAGGAAGCAAATGCCTCCGTAAGGAACTGAGAACAAATTTATGAGGGTAACTGCGGTGAGGCTTGAAAACAATCTTCCAGGAGATAATGCTATAATTATGTGCAAGCAATGAATGTTCTTCATTGACTACAGGTTCCCTCATGAAAGCAGCTTCTGAATGGGTCCTACTTTAGTATGGAAAAGCATAGCAAGGGTTGAGATACACAAACAACAGGCAACAGAACTAACTTATTAGTGTAGGAAGAGGATAAGAAGACCACTGTTCCTGAATGCCTGGACCTAAAACCCCAGACAACACGAGGGAACTTACGCTGGGGAGGAGCTTCACGGCACAGCATTCGCCTAACAAATCTGAGACACTGGCTTTGATCCCCAGTACCACAAAAGCAAAAGACAAAGATGTTTCTTTTTCTAATGACCTATGAAATCTCTACCACAAGAGTGTTTAATATGTAAGTAAGTTCAGTAAACAGTATATGTTGTAATTGTGATAAGATACAATGTAATACCAACATCACTCTATAGCAGAGGTTAGCAAGTGTTTTACATAGTCAGCAAGTATTTTAGACTTTACGGCCATATACTTCTCTACTGTATATTAGGACTTATTCTTGCATACAAGACAAGTGTTCTAACACTAAACTACATCCTCAGTCTTTCTCTTGCTTTTTACATTTTGAGATAGGTTCTGACTAAGTTCCCTGGGCTGGCTCACTCTATGGCTTAGGCAGGTCTTGAACTTGTGACCATCTGGCTATGGCCTCCATACTACTAGAGCTATTTTCTCCCCCCACCCCCCTCTCCTTTTCTTTTATAGACAGCTCTACACGCAATCTAACATAGTTCACAGGCTATGCAAAAACAGACTGCAGGACAGAATTGACCTAAAATCAAATTTGCTGATCCCTATCCTGTACTTATTATCAAGTATTACACATTTCACAGAATTTACCTTTCCAATCTTCCAAGTACTTTAACCTCCATAGTTTCTTCAGAAATGCCTATAAATACAATACCAGCTCTAGAAATAAAAAGAAGTAATAAGATTTAGGGGAAGATATTTCATGTTTCACAGTATAACTTTATAACTTGGTCTGAATGAGGACACATTAATTGAAAATGTAAAACTGCCTTTAAATAATACGACACTCTCAAGAACTTGACAGGCTACACTACATCCAAAACTATGCAAAGCACTCTCACAAGTTTTATTATACAAATTCATGCTAAACAATTTTCGAAGGATTAAGAGACCCTTCAATGTGTGTTGAGAGCTCTCTGTGGAAGCCCTCTACCACCCAGCACTGCTCTGACAGCGCTCTCTGAGGGGCGGAGCCGGCCCAGCACTGCTCTGACAGCGCTCTCTGAGGGTCGGAGGCGGCCCAGCGCTGCTCTGACAGCGCTCTCTGAGGGGCGGAACCGGCCCACTCACCTTGCCGCCGCTTCCACCAGAGCCTTTTCATCCGGCGAAGACGCGTAGTACTCCGGCTGCGCAGGCGCCAGGCGGGGCCGCCAGGGACCATCTCCAGTGCCGTCAGTGTGAGCATTGCTGATCTGCACAGTATGGCAGAGACTGACTGCTTTAAAGAACAGATCGTGTTCTTTGATCTGCAAGAACATAGCATTCATGATCAAAGTACTCCCAGTAACAAATGGGAAAACAGACATAAGACTCTGAGAGCTAAAACGAGAGTCCTACAACCTGAATTTCTTGAGAAAGAGCTGAGACTTGTGGATTTCAATCTCACACTGTCTTAGTAGCCTTTGGTATAAGAGCATCTTTTAGACAGCATGAGCCACAAGCTACGGAGAATATGTCCTTATGAAGAAGTCAGGTCTCCCAAAGCACAGATGCACAGTTTCTCTTCCTCACTTCAAGGCAGTAACAGCATTCCCTAACTGCTGCCCTTGAATGACTAGCAAGCTAAGGCATTTAAGATGCTTAGTAATGTCAAGCTAAACTGGGCTGTAACTACAGAGTCTCACAAGAGTATTTTGGTGCTAAATCAAAGATATCTATTTCAAATGTATCCTTGCATCTTCACCGACAGGAATTTCCCCTTAGCCCATTTATTAAAGAGAACTAATTCACAGGAAATCGGTAAGGATTAATCTGGAAATTGCTTACTAGCTCAGTTTCACTTTCAGGACTGGTTCTAAGAGAAGTGGCTGTAAGATGGGCGGAGTTGTTGAGATGGGATAAACTACCAAGGAAAGGCACATTTCCTTCTGCAGAGTCGGGGCTTGGTCCTTCAGGTACAAGTTTACCATTGATTTCTTGGAATTTCAGGCCATTAATTGAACATTCTCGAAACTGCATCTCATTTTCTGTCAGTGTTCCAGTTTTATCTGTAAACACATATTCCACCTAGAGAAAGAAAACAAAAGAAACTTTTGTGGTTAAGAGTCAGTGTTGAACAAGGTAATAAAAATACTTAAAATTCAGATATATATCTTTAGAGACATGTTCATTTGTAGAGGTGACTGAGATCGAAGTATAAGAATTTCTTTTTGTTTTGTTTTGGTTTTTTGGTTTTTTGGATTTGGTTTTTTTCCGAGACAGGGCTTCTCTGTGTAGTCCTGGCTGTCCTGGAACTCACTCTATATAGACCAGGCTGGCCTCGAACTCAGAAATCCRCCTGCCTCTGCCTCCCAGAGTGCTGGGATTACAGGCGTGCGCCACCACCGCCCGGCTGAGGTGTAAGAATTTCATGTCTACTCATACAGACCCTAAGAGAACCAAATGCCAGCCCAGGCTACTATACCCAGCAAAACTCTCAATCATCAATAGATGGAAAAACCAAGATATTCCATGATAAAACCAAATTTACACAATATCTGTCCACAAATCCAGTCCTATAAAGAATAATTGGTGGAAAATGCCAACACAAGGAGGGAAACTACACCCTAGAAAAAGCAAGAAAGTAATCTTATTCCAACAAACCCAAGATACCCACACAAACATAAAATAACATCAAAAACAACAGGAAGCAACAATCACTATTCTCTAATATCTCTTAACAACAATGGACTCAACTCCCCAATAAAAAGACATAGACTAACGAAATATTTCTCATGTAAACCTCCAACTTTATCAGAAAATGTTTGTAATTCCCCCTTTAATTAATTTAGTAATTTCTTTTATGTCTACCATTTTATCTGCATTATTTTTCATGATAATCTTCAATTTTAATGTCTTTCTATATACTTCCTCTATTTTATCAGTAATGTTTTCAATGTAAATCTTTGATTTTATCACAAATGTTTCTAATTTCACCTTCAATTAATTTAGAAAGAGTTTTTGCATCAACCATTTATGTAAAAATTTCCATGAAATAGTCAATTTTAATGTGTCTATTTATTTCTTGAATTTTACCAGAAATATTTTCCATGTAAATCTTCAATGTTATCTGAAAATGTTTATAATTCTACCTTCAATCAACTTAGAATTATCTCTTTATGCCTATCATTTTATCTATATAATTTCCATAATAATCGTTAATTTTAACATATTTTTCTACATATTTCTACAATTTTATCAGAAATACTTTCCATGTAAATCTTCAAGTTTATCAGAAAATGTTTATAATTCCACTTTTAATCAACTTAGCAATATTTTTATGCCTACCATTATTATATCTGCATAAAATTTTCCATGATAATCTTCAATTCTAACATGTTTTTCTACATCTTTCTACAATTTTATCAGAAATATTTTCCACGTAAATCTTCAATTCTATCATAAAATGTTTCTCTCCCATATTTCAATTAATTTAGCAATGTTTTACCTGTCTACCACTTCACTCTTTAATTTTCCATGAAAATTGTCAATTTCAATGTGTTTATCAGAAATATTTTCCATGTAAATCTTTAATTTTATCATAAAGTGTTTTTACTTCCCTTTACTTCCCTTTTCAATAAAGAAAAATAATTTTAAAAATAAATAAATAAATAAATAGAATTTCACGTCTATCTCTTGGTCAAGATGGTATGATTTGACACTTACCATTGAAGTAAGGGTAGAATTGATGCTAAATAACCTAGAAAGTGAAGAGGGGCCAGGAGCGATGGTATAGAAACAGGGAAAGCATCTCTCTCCATGTAAAGACATACTCCACCCCTCCCCCCTCTCTCCCCCATCTCTGTCTCTGCCTCTCTCTTTCTCACACACACACACACAGGCATGCACGTAAGTAGAAAAGTAAAAAGAAAGGAGCCATTATAGGAAAAGAAGCCAAAACAAAATATAGACCAATATCTCTCATGAGTATATATGCACATACATGTATACTAAGTCCAGAAATATATCATCTATAGAAGATATCTCAGGAATTTATTAGTAACTTGATGTGTACAATTAATCAGATTAATGATACTTTTCCTTATTCTATTAATAAAATAGCCATCTCAACAGATATAGCAAAATCATTTAGTAAAAACCCAACACTTTATGAAAAAAAAAAAAAAAACAACATACTAGGATAAAGGCTTCTTCAAAACTTGGTAATATCACACTGAGTGACTTCCTCTTATGACCAGAGATAACAGGATAAAGTTGTCCTCACATAAGTTATTCAACATTGTACTTAAATTTCGAGTGAGGAAAAAGAAGAAGCAATTTATCCTAATTAGAGGTAAAAAGAAATAAAGCTATCTCCACTTGCCTATCTAATAACCTTGTATATACATCATACAACGGAATTTACTTTTTTTAAAAATCTATTAGCAGTAACAAACAAGTTCAGTGAGATTCCAGGATAAAATATCAATGTACAAAATCAAAGAATTAAAGTGGAAAAACTGCTTTAACCAAGAAATCAAGATGAATATGAAACTGTACTTTAAAGTCCATACTCTTGGGAGTTACAATATTGGTAACTACAGTACTTGAGACACAGGAAGTCTACTACGTGAGATAATTTGTTATACCGGCCTACCATCTACATTTACCAYGGTCTACATCTGTAGTCTTAGGTACTGGGAAGGCTGGGACAAGAAAATCATTTGAGCTCAGAGTTTCTTCTTTTGGTTTATTTTTTGTTTTTTAAAGACAGGGTTTTACTACATAGCCCTGGCTGTCCTGGAACTCATTATGTAGAGCAGGCTGGCCTTGAACTCACAGAGATCCACCTGCCTTTGCCTCCAGAGTGCTGGGATTAAAGGTGTGTGTCAATACACTAGGATGAGCTCAGAAGTTTAAGCATAGCTTAGGCAACAAAAAAACATGGCCCCATTTCAAAGAGAAAGAGAGGGGAAAAAAACAAAGCGAAAGCCAAATCTAAATCATGCATGGGGGTGCGGTAGGAAAATTCTGGACTAACTGACATAGTTGAGTATACACAGAGAGATGGTGAATACAGCTATAAAGGACTTGAGGTATAGAAAACTTAGCAAATGAAGCTATTAACTCTAGGGGAAGTAAAATATATAAAAATATGATTATAGTATTACAAATAACAAATAAGGAAATAGGAGTTTGGAAACAGTATTATGGGCCATAATGTAATCACTTATATTAGATGTCAAATTAGAACCCACCAGCGTCGGAAAAGCATGCAGTTCTGGGGTATGTATATGAAATGGTAAGGTAATAACTGCCCTTTTTAAAAATTCACTGTTCTTTAGAATCATGTGTGCACATGTGTGTTTGTAGATGGGCAGTGCAATGACTGTAGGTGCTTGTGGAAGCCAAAGGCTTTAAATCTGTGAAGCTGGAGCTCAGTTTTGAATCTGAATTCATATCCACTGTAAATTCCAGGGACTGAAGTCCCCCGAAAAGAGCAGAATGTGCTCTTCATTTCTGAGTCATCTCTTTAGCCCCAAAGTTTTACCTTTATATTCCATAACTAAAAATGTGTAAAATTTTAGTTCATGATACAGTATCATATACAAATATATTGATAAATTTCGGTAGAAAGAAGGTAAGACCTAAAGCGGAAATGACCAGGATATAAAGTGAATAAACAAGTAAGCAGCTGAAGGAAAGGAAAGGGCGCTGTGGTGTGCCCTTTGTGGTATTTCCTACTGTAACACAATTTTACATGTGATTTCTCTGGTAAAAAGGAAACATGAGGCTCATCTTCACCTGCCCAAGCTCCTCATTCAGATCGGAAGTATTGACTTGAGCTTTCTGATCTGACTCTTCGTGATACAGATCAAGATCCCAGCCAATAAAAAATGATCCAAGAAACTTCTGCATCTCAACCGTCACATATAGAGAAATTGGAATGATGAAATTGTAGAGTACCAAAAAAGCAAGGAAATCAGAAATAAATCTCAGAATCTAGAAAAAAAAAGAGAAAGAAACGATTATTTGATGATAATTCCATCAGAATTATGAGAAAGCTCCTGTCTAAATAAGCCATCAACCATATCCTGAGGTGACCTAGTATCATGAACCCAAAGTCCTAAACTGTTTTAATATTGCATTTCCTCTGTTAACTTAGGTAAGGAAAAAGTAAATTCCCAGGACTCAATTTGTTACTTTTCAGAAGTTAACGTCACTGGCACATGAACACCCCCAATCACAAGCACACCGTGTACAGTGCGACAGCCATCCTACTATGACTCTGTAAAGATCATGGTGACTAAGATATGTGTGGAACGTAAACATATTGGGACATACTTTCTAGGCAGAACTGTTAAATAGAATCTGAAGAACAGGACTACATTATGATTTGCAGCAACAGCACAGCAGAGCTGCCTTTCAGTAAATGATACTGGCAATGGGAACCTATACTGATCTGCTTTGTTATCTTGTGAGATCAAAATGTTTCCTAATATGTACATTTTAATTTAAACAGAAATTTAGAGAACAATTATTTACTAAAATTGCAGGTTAAATTCTGTTTGCATGTCAAGACTCTTAAGACTTCTTGAATTATTCAGACATGAATTAAAATAAATGTATTCCTTAATTCACTTATAAGGTACAATCGATGATGTTGAAGCCCTGAATCTGAATCCCGAAGTAGAACGCACATGTTGTGGCATGTGAACTTTTGTGTTCTGCCCAGGCTTTAAGCTAGGGACAGTACACCAGAGCTAGCAAATTTTGCTCTTCTGAAGAGACATCGGGTCGATACGATGCCGCGCTGCGATCAGCGGTCCTCCCACTGGATGTCACCCCACAGCACCAACCGTCTCCATAGAACTTCCTTTACAGCTGCATCAGGAACAACATATGATACCTTACTACTATTTCTCTGATGTTCTGTTTTTTGGTTATACCAAGGTTCATCCCATTTTTCTTCAGCTTGCCAGGTATATTTCAAGATCGTACTGATGATGGCCTCAGAAATAAGGATTATTAGATAAATTATTAAAAATGTGTTCATTGATCTAAAGCAAGAAAAAGAATATAAACATAGCAATAAATTTTATGTTCATTTGCTTAGAAATTAATACTTAGATATATAAAAATATTTAAGATTTTATTATACCCATTTTACAGAACAGAGTTTTTGAAAGATGACCATTTAATAAAAAATAATTACCAGCAATCCAGTTATAAACTAACGAATCACAAGAGCATAGCAAGATATATCCCAAAGTACAATAGTGACACCTATATTTTGGGGGTATCACAGACCATCTAATTAGACTTGAAGTCTACTGTACAGGTCCTCTACAAGATCAACAGGTGTTCTCAACTGGTGAGCTGCATCTCGAAATTCCTTCACTCTTTCTACTTTCACTCACCCCCACACTGAATCTCTGTCCCCTGGCAGCAATCTATCCCCAACATATACAGCTTTTTAATTCTGAAAATGTCACACAACTGGAAATATACAGTATGTAATCTTTGAACTTGATTTCTGTACCAAGTATAACAATTTTGTAGTCTATTCTGATGCATGAAATTAACTCCCTTTACTTGCTGAATAGCACTCTATGACATAGCTGTACCAGATTTTCTGTCCAACTATTACCCATGTATGGACAATGGCTATTTTCCAGTATTGTTTTGTTTTTCTGTTATAAATAAAACTGCTAAGGAAAGAAACTGCCAACTTACCTTCCAAATAGGAATATTATCATCTTACACCCCTCCCAACAGTGTATGAGCTCTAGTTCCTTTGCTTCCCTCTAACACTTGTGACTATCCAGAGTACTCCTTTAGTCTTATTTCTTAAACAGTGAGTTAACCTCACTGGGGTTCTGATGATATTGTATAACAGGCAATGATGTTGACTCAACATCTTTCTCTCTTCATTGCCACCTACAGTTCCTCTGATGACTTGTGATTCATGTTTTTTGATTACATCTAACTTAATCCTTGAGTTACTATTCTGTTTAAGTTTATAGTTTGCAAATATTTTCCTCTGTCTGTAGCTTATCTTTCCATCCTTTCAAGGAGTTGAAAACATTTTTAATTTACATGAAGCTAATTTATTAACTGTGTCATTCAGGAGTTATACTCTTTTTTTTAATGTGCTTAAGTCCAGATTCTAAACCTTTTTCTATGGCTTTATAATTGTTTCATTCATATTTATTCAATAATCACTATTTTCGGGTGCTGGAGACTGAGCCGTGGTCCTGGTGCATGCGCCCTCGCATTGGCAAACGCTCTCTGCCCCCTCACTTTCATTACACATCCCACCCTGGGTGTTATAAATAACAGGTTGCAGAGTCTATAGCTTTTCATGCTCCTCAGAAGAGTGTTGATTTGTGTTCTAGAGGACAGGTAACTTTAAGCACCTAACTTCACTGCAATTGGTGAAAGTAAAATTCTGTTTAGCTCCTCCCCCACGCCCCAGCATTCTGCTAGGTTCTGTTGTTTGTTTACTGCCAACTTGTACCTACACAGGCTTATCAGCCTTGCAAGAATTTAGGCAGACTTTATGTATACATTTTCAAGTCCATTTTTTTCCCTATGCTATCTTATCTATTTTCTCCTAACCTTCTAGGCGCTCTTCCAGTGTTAAACCTTGTCCTTAACAACCCAACCAGGCAAAGAAATACAGCTTAGACTTTTCCTTTTTTTACTTCTCCCTCTTCTGCCAATCATCTTCAGGATTGGACTCATAGCTAGTTTTGACCTGCTTTTGGTCACTAGCCCAGGGTAGTCTGAAACTCATGATCTTCCTGTCTCTGCCTTCCAAGTAGAAGGACTACTGGAATACCCTCACCATGTACACTCNGTGTGTGTGTGTGTGTGTGTGTGTGTGTGTGTGTGTGTGTGTGTGTGTACCTGTATGTGGGTTTGCATGCCTACACTGATACACAGACAGGTCAGTGTTATGGTGTATATATGATTAGTATTGCTATGTCCCTCTCTTGGTCTATACCTTCTATACCTTATTCCTTGAGACAGTTTCACACTAAATGCAGAGTTCACTATTTCTGCTAGACTGGCTGACTGGCAAGCCCCTGTGATCTTCCTGTCTCTACATAAAAGATTACAGGTCCATGACCCCACAACCAGCTTTTTATATGAGTAATGGGTATCTCAATTCAGGTTCTCATTCTTGCACACCAAGTATTTTATTCAGAGCTATTACCTCAAAACCTACACTATATTTAATCATATTTTCACACTAACAGTCAAATCAATACCATACAAAATGCTAAATATATAAAAAAACATAAAACATCATCTCTATCCAATAAGAATATCATTTTTATATATAATATGAAATACCTTTTTAAAGGACCTATTTTTATGTGTATGAGTGTCTTGCCTGCTTGTGTGTAACTGCACTGTATGTATCACTAATGTCCATGGAGATCCCTTAGAACCAGAGTTTAAAATGGTTGTGAGCCACCAAGTGGGTGCTGGGAACCAAACCAGATCATCTGCAAGAACAACAGTGCTCTTAACCACCGAGTCCTCTCTCCAGCTCCTGAAATGTCTATTTTCAAATATGTTATACATATATAAGAAACACATATAATTATGTGAAGCGTTTTCTTACTTTTCTACTGCAGATCTTTTCTGTGACTTGCTCTTGTAATTTAATGCCATTTTAGTTTCCATTCCAGTGTATACAGCTACACCTATAAAACAAAACTGCCATTTTAAATGTACTTACTAACATGAAAGCTTTGAAGAAAAAGCACTATATGAGAATTTATATAATCTGACATTTCCTTGAGTCTTTTCACAGCTTTTAAAGCCCGCTACACCTACAATTTTGGTGATCTAGACAATCAACCTGCATAGATGAAATTTTGTTTCTCAGTCATAGCAGATATGGGGTGGAAGATGTTAGGAGTTGAGACTGGTGGGAGAAGAGGATGGGACAATAGATAGCCAGATGGCCGCTGCATTCGGTGCTAATGGCGTTACAGTGCTGATGGTCAATAACAGCAACGACTGAAAGACACTTCTGTTCAACTGCAGCTATGCATTCGGCTACAGACCCAGCATGTCGGAATCGGGAATGCACATACCATTCCTTAAGTACTGAAGAATGACGTTAATGCCTTCAAAGTAAATGAAGTAAGCATTCATAAATACTGTGGGAGCCCCGAGATGAAAGAGACCAGTTACAACAGTGGGACTAAACCTGCAGAATGAAACTAATCAGTCAAGAGCACGCTCTAAATGTTCATTCCCATTCCTAAGTAATACGAAAGAAACAACACAGAATCAGTTGTGCTCTTTTAGTAATTATCTGACTTGGGACTTTAAAAATAATTATTCTTTAAATTTGGGGGTCATAGTTAAAATGAAACATAGCACTGAAACCATGCAATTTGAGAAAAATACCTTCAGAATGAAACAACAGTGAAAAGGGTTTTAAGGCAAACAATAGTCCTACTTAAAAGCATTCAAATACACATTTGCTTCTAAAACTAAGCATAGTTTGGACCCCTACTTTAAAGTAACAAGAACAAAAAGCATCACTCCCAGAAAGTCATAAAAAATTCAGTGTCTCATGAGAAAATTTAAAAGTCCTGGAGGTTTAGTCTGGTTTCAGATAGTAGAACATTGTTATAACTTTTTAAAAAATGGTAACAAAATACATGTAACATCAACACACCACCTAACTATTTTACTAAACATGTATCGTTCAGAGTGGTGGTAACACATTCACAATTTTGTGGAGTCATCTTTTCTACCTAACTAGAGAATACTTTAATTACTTAAAAATGGATGGACCCATTAAATATCTATTTCTCTTTCTTTCTTTAACCCCTGGAGATGATGTGGCGCTCTCTCATTCTGGATATAGCTATGTGGGGCATTTCAAATGAAAGGAAGCTCATAATCTGCGGCCCTTTAGGCCTGGCTTCTATAAGGCAAGGGCACTGTTATTCTTCCTTTTGAGTAGTAGACTGTATATTCCAAAAAGTACCCTCTTCCACATTCAGTAAGAAATTGCTTGATACCAGAAGGTCTATAAATATTAATTCAACTGAAGGATAACCATAACAAAATTGAAGAAATGTGGACTACTACTGTGATACTAAAAATCACCGACTGTATCCATGTTACTTCAAGTACACCAGAATCATTTCTTAGTACTCATTTTGATAGTTATTCACAAACATAGTAAGACAAAGCCTCCAGTCCTAGTCGCAAGAAGGACAACAATGACAAAATACAATATTAAAACAAACATTAAGAGAAATGTTCACTTACTAAAGCAATATGCAATCAAAGGAGCATAAAATGCTGTGCTGTAAGGCTCCTTTCCGGAGGTTGCGGACACTGTCTAGAGCCATGCAAGTGTGTGCCTGTTGTGTGTTAGACCTGAGTTCAGTACCCAGCACCTCCAAGTTTATAAAAGCAAAGCTTCATATAAAAACACCAATACAAAACATACAAACAATTAAAAAAAACTTAATATGTACAAACCAAAAATTTCTTTTGTATTTTTTAATCTGGCTCCACGAAGCAAGAGACTCTCTGGTCCCAGAGGTCTAAAGAAAAAAGAAATCCAAAAGGCACTGAATATGTTAAAATTTCAAATCAATTAAAAGGCATCTTCAATCAGAGGTACTTAACTTGTAGTTACAACATGTTTTCATATAAAATCAAAATCCCAGCTACTATCAGACTTCCTGGGTTAATAATATTAGCTAACAAAACAACCAACATCTGCTTTAGCATTTCAGTCATTTTAAGATTAATGGCAGGGCTAAAGAGATCACTCCATAGTTAAGAGAACTGGCTGTTTGCAAAGGACCTCAGTTTGATTCCCAGCACTGATATGGCAGCTCACAACCATCTCTAACTGCAGTTCCAAGGGAACCGATATCCACTCTGACCTCTGTAGGCACTTGGCACTTAAGTGGTGCACAGACACATGCTTGCAAAAGACCCATACATGTAACCTTTTAAAAGTTTAGGCTAGTGGCTTAAAAAGAAAATTATACACTTAAGTAAACTCACAAGCCATTAATGTCAATAATTTTAAACATAAAATAAAATGAAAAAGTAGTGATTTAAGAAAATTTAGAAGACAAAACTTAAATTATTAGCAAAAATCAGTTTTAAAAGGAAAATATAGAATGGAAATGCAGTGCAAACATAAAATTATCTTGAGACCTACAAAATATAAATGCACAAGTTCTACATCATTAAAATTATGTTAGAGTACCAAATATACAAAATCTGTTAGTGTTTTATAGGCAAGATCRCAGAACACAAGCTGACTACTTGCCCTGCACAGCTTTGAGTGTACAGGACTACTTGCTGTTTGAATTTTCCCCATTAAGGAGATATAAAATGAAACGGAGTAACTACAAAAGAACTTGTAATTTGTTAATGACAGATCAAGAGTCTGTCATGGATAAGTTAAAAGGTCTTTATCTTGTTGGTAGTCCTTAAACTTTTCTGAAACATATAAAAAATGTTTATTCAAATCAAACAAGACCTGAACCACTTATAAAAATATCAGCAAACCCAAACACTGTGGAAATAAAATGCACTGAACCAGGAAAGCCAGGACCTGGGACTTATTTACCAAGTATGGTTTTCCTAAAGAGTCCTGTTTGGTGAGTACTCATACCTGATATGCCAGAACCAGTGTGGTGACTAACTACTCAGCAGCTACAAAATACGTTTCACTGAAAATACTTTCATCACTAAGAGAAACCATGTGCCAATTAAACATTCATTCCCTATTGTTTTCTATTCAATAACATACATTGGTTCAAACGATTAAAAAAATGCACACAGAACTGAGATACCATAACAGCTTCCAAATAATGACAATTCAAAGGTTAACTGCAGTTGTTTCAGGAAAGAGCACAGCTCATTTTTTTAGCCACTCAAGAGTGAGTGTTCTATGCTACCATGTTTCTTTACCAGACACAATACCTTAGAATACAATTCAGATGATGCATCCACAAAATTTTCACTATTTCAATACAGAAATAAAAATAAAACTTAAGGGACTGGAGAGATGGTTCAGCATTAAGAGCACTGACTGCTCTTCTGGAGGTCCTGAGTTCAATTCCCAGCAACCACATGGTGGCTCACAACCATCTGTAATAGGATCTGATGCCCTCTTCTGGTCTGCAGACAGCAACAGTATACTCACATAAAATAAATAAATAAATCTTGAAAAAAAACTTAGTCACAGTTATTCATAAGGGATCTCATGTATGTACATAATAACATCGCATATATATATAGTTGAGATTATAAATAACATATTTTTGAAGTTTATTCAATATATTTTCTATGCTAATGTTTATTAAAATATGAGCCAGTGCTGATACATGACATTTTGATGGCTTATCTGGAAGATCTAATTTTAAAATGCTCAAGTCTTTCTGCTACTGACTTATTTCATGCACCAATATACAGTGGATGTATCCCTAGAAGAGAGTTGGCAAACTCTGATTCAAATAAAAATTTAATGGTTAAGTTAAGATCCTTCAGGGCATAAATAAAAATGTAATCTCATCCTATTAGCAGGTCTTTAAACTGACTCAATGCCTCCTATTTAGATGCTGAAACAGACAAAACCCACCACCAGCAGCAACAAAACCCATCAGAATGAGTCCGGCATTTCAGGATTGGTCACTGCATGCTTTAGCTCCACTCAGCCACTTTACAACAAAGCCAAGCACGGAATTCACATTTGCTAAACATCATGGAAAGCTTGCATCTTTTTAAAACTTTTTTGTGAGCTGGGAGGTGGTGGCGCACACATTTAATCCCAGCACTTGGGAGACAGAGACAGGCAGATTTCTGAGTTCGAGACCAGCCAGGTCTACGGAGTGAGTTCCAGGACAGCCAAGGCTACACAGAGAAACCCTGTCTCGAAAAAACAAAATATAAAAATAAATAAAAAAAAAATTTTTTTTCGTGGTAGGAGGATTGAACTTTGGACCATCAAACTGAATCCTAACTCACTTGACTTGGGTATTATGATTTAAATGGTTAAGGATCTGGATTAAAGTAGCAACATTTCATTTCAAAGTTGCCACCAAGGACTATCAAAAATACAAATATATAAATCTACATACTTTTTTGTCATTAAATGGAGTGTTTCATCCTCACTTGTTACTCCTAAAGACATCTGGCTGATGACATATATTTTTACATTTATGCTTTCCCATGATATGCTGTTTATTTACTTAATTCCCCTTAACTTTTGGTCTCTCTACCAGTTTCGAATTACAATAAGTAGATAACATGATTTATTCTTACCTTACAATTTCTTCCATTTGTTGAGTTATTATCATTCGTCCCATAAATCTGTAAAAGAATGTATCAGATTACAAAAAATAGGTAACTTATGGAATCAATAGGTAGAATGCATTTAGCACTATAGCCAAATGGACTAGAATCTGTGTGTGTGTGTGTGTGTGTGTGTGTGTGTGTGTGCTCACATAGACTGGCATGCAGGAGCACAGCAGATGTCCTGTGGTGCTCTAGCAATCTGTCTTATTCCTCTAGGCAGGTCCCTCTCTGAATTTGACGCTCTCTGTGTTTCATACAGGCTACTAGCCAGCATGCTGCTGCTAACTTCCGTCCTCCTGTTTCTACCCCGCGCCCCACAGCCAGTGCTTGGTTAGGCTTGCTGCTTTTTCTAGGACACAATTTGTAGTCCTCATCATCATCAGACAAGTTCCTTAGCCACTGAGCCATCTCTCCAGCCCCTAATCAATTTTTTTATAGACATTTTGTTATTCTGGTGCTGGGGACAAAAGCTAGGTCTCAGCCGGGCGGTGGTGGCACACGCCTGTAATCCCAGCACTCTGGGAGGCAAAGGCAAGCGGATTTCTGAGTTCGAGGCCAGCCTGGTCTACAGAGTGAGTTCCAGGACAGCCAGGGCTATATAGAGAAACCCTGTCTCGAAAAAAAAAGCTAGGTCTCACATCTTACATATCATCTAATATTAGTACTATGAATTTCTTTAAAGTTAGGCCTTAAATTTTAAAAACTAATTTTTATTGTCATCTCTAATCTAGCTGTGGTTGAAGTAATGAATGAAATCATTTCAAAATGCCCATGTAAATGTCACATGCCGTTATTATTAATCTATTTTCATCCTAACTTACAAATTAATACACAAAAATACATACAGAACTTAGTCAATGATGAATGTTTATATATATATCACTACAGTTTACTAAAGTTCTCTGTTACCTACAAATCACCAAACCAGATCAAATATTTTATCTACTCAACAAATACCCAATGAGCAACTATGTTTCAGATAATTAGTGGAGCTAAAGCAGCAAGCTCAAGCGTGAGACAATCCTGAGATTCTTTAACTTTATAAGGGGTTGCAGCTAAAATCTGGGCTGAATAGCCCGTTATCATAAGACATCTAGATTTTCAGCTCTAATTTCCACGACTGAAAACAGCACAGTTACACAGTTAATTCAAGAGCACAAGTCAGAAAGCAAATTCTGGACAAAGCTTCAAGTTAATCTTTAGGTAAAGACATTTCAAAAACGTTTTTAGGAAATTTTCCCATGTCCATGTGCTCAAGGCTCTTCTCCTCTGTTAGTTTCAGTGTGTCTGGTTTTATGTGGAGGCCCTTGATCCACTTGGACTTGAGCTTAGTACAAGGAGATAAGAGTGGGTAGATTTGCATTCTTCTGCATGCTGACCTCCAGTTGAACTACAACCATTTGTTGAAAAGGCTGTCTTTTTTCCACTGGATGGTTTTAGCTCCTTTGACAAAGACCAAGTGACCATAAGTGTGTGGGTTCAATTTTTGGGTCTTCAATTCTATTCTACTGATCTACCTGCCTGTCACTGTACCAATACCATACAGTTTTTATTGCTCTTGCTCTGTAGTACAGCCTGAGGTCAGGGATAGTAATTTCCCCAGAAGTTCTTTTATTGTTGAGAATAGTTTTTGCTATCCTGAGTTTTTTGTTATTCCAGATGAATTTGCAAATTACTCTAACTCTATGAAGAACTGATTTGGAATTTTGGATTGAATCTGTAGATTGCTTTCGGCAAGACAGCCATTTTTACTATATTAATCCTGCCAATCCATGAGCATAGGAGATCTTTTCATCTTCTGAGATCTTAGATTTCTTTCTTCAAAGACTTGAAGCTCTCTCGAGCACATGGGCACAGGGGAAATTTTCCTGAACAAAACACCAATAGCTTATGTTCTAAGATCAAGAATCGACAAATGGGACCTCCTAAAATTGCAAAGCTTCTATATGGCAAAGGACACTGTCAATAGGACAAAACAGCAACCAACAGATTGGGAAAAGATCTTTACCAAGCCTACATACATCCAATAGAGGGCTAATATCCAATATATACAAAGAACTCAAGAAGTTAGACTCTGGATAATCAACAATCCTATTAAAAATGGGGTGCAGAGGTAAACAAAGAATTCTCAACTGAGGAACACCAAATGGCTGAGAAGCACTAAAGAAATGTTCAATATCCTTAGTCATCAGGGAATCGTAAATCAAAAAACCCTGAAATTCYACCTCACACCAGTCAGAATGGCTAAGATCAAAAACTCAGGGGACAGCAGATGTTGGTGAGGATGTGGATAATGAGGAACTCTGCTCCATTGTTGGTGGTATTGCAAGTTGGTACAATCACTCTGGAAATCAGTCCAGAGGTTCCTCAGATTGGACATAGTACTGCCTGGTATATACCACTCCTGGGTATATACCCAAAAGATGCTCCAACATATAACAAGGACACATGCTCCACTATGTTCATAGCAGCCTTATTTATAATAGCCAGAAGGTGAAAAGAACCCAGATGTCCCTCAACAGAGGAATGGATACAGAAAATGTGGTACATTTACACAATGGAATACTACTCAGCAATTAAAACAATGAATTCATGAAATTCTTAGGCAAATGGATGGAACTAGAAAATATCATCCTGAGTGATATAACCCAATCACGAAAGAACACACGTGGTATGTATTCACTGATAAGTGGATATTAGCCCAAAAACACGGAATACCCAAGACACAATTCACAGACCACATGAAGCTCAAGAAGAGTGGGTGCTTCGGTCCTTGTTAGAAAGGGGAACAAAATACTCATGGGTGAAAATAAGGAGACAAAGTGTAGAGACTGAAGGAAAGGCCATTCAGAGACTGCCCCACCTGGGGACCCAACCCATGCACAGTCACCAAATACTATTRTGGATGCCAAGGAGTGCTTGCTGAAAGGAGCCTGATATAGCTGTCTCCTGAGAAGCTCTGCCAGAGCCTGACAAATACAGAGGCAAATGGTCACAGCCAATCATTGGACTGAGCACAGTGGAGGAGTCAGAGAAAGGACTGAAGGAGCTGAAGGGGTTTGCAACTCCATAGGAACAACAATATCAACAAACCAGACCCCCCCTCCCCCCGAGCTCCCAGGGACTAAGCCACCAAACCAAGGAGTACGCTTGGAGGGACCCACGGCTCCAGCTGTATATGTAGCAGAAGATGGCCTTGTCGGGCATCAATGGGAGGAGAGGCCCTTGGTTCTGTGAAGGTTCGATGCCCCAGTGTACGGGAATGTGAGGGTGAGGAGGCAGGTATGGGTGGGTGGGTGGGGGCGCACCCTCATAGAAGCAGGGGGAGGGAGGATGGGATAGGATAGGGGTTTTGGAGGGGGGAATGGGGAAAGGGGATAACACTTGAAATGTATATAAAGGAAAACCCATGGGGAGCAAACCATTATACATTGTTTCTCCATGGTCTCTGCTCTACTTCCTGCCTCCAGGTTCGTGCTCTGACATCTTCATGATGGACCTGTAAGCTTAAGATAAACTGTTTCCTGTCCACGTTGCCTTTGGTCTTCGTGTTTATCACAGCAAGGGAGAAGTCAACTGAGGCAGCAACTACTAGGACTCTCGATGTTTAACCCTGCTAATGCTTGGGAGTACAGATGCAGTTCAGGCTTCACATACACACATTAAGCCCTTGAAACTAAAACCAGGATCAGGAAGTGCTGTTGCTAACCTCCTCCCCTCAACTTAATATGCCCTGTCACAAGCATTTACAGGGCTAAGGCTGAGGAGATGGCTTGTAAAGAGGCTGCTATCAGCATGAGAACTGAGCTCCATCCTTAGCATCTGCATTGAGGAAGACACAGGACACTGACTTTAGCCTCTCCAAGCATGCATACACAGATGCACATGCCAAGATAAACACATACATGACAAAATGCTAGTTCACTGTCTCCTTCCCAACCTAACACCAAAATTTTAATGAGTATCTTTTATTTAGAATTTTACCAAATTGTTTTTTATTTCTCATTTTGACTGAAGGCCTCGCAAATATTAGTACCAAATGAGATAAAGGTTTTAATTTAAGAACTAACAAGTTGTCTCATGAGTAAAGACATTTGCTGCCAAGTCTGATAGAGTTCGATCCCCATAACCCACACAATGCAAGGAAAGAACAGACTCCCAGGAGYGGTCCTCAGACCATACACACAGTAGCATGCACATGCCTAAACACATGCACACATGCACACAAAGAAGTAAAATGTAATAATTTTAAAGTTTTATTTTTATGTTTATGAAAACAAGGTCTTCTTAATAGAAAGCTGACCTTCTATTAGAACTTTTATATAAAATTAGTAAATTTTTAAGATAAAATTTAAAAATAATTTTGTAAGCTATTTGTGACTATTTAGTAATAGTCTATTAGAATTTTACTTCTAGTAGAAGCTGTTAGATGAAGATGAGCTCACCAAATAGCACACGATACCTGTATAAGTCTGCTTCTGGCTGCTGGCACTCTATGACAGCTATGAGACTGTCCAAGTTGGCAACTGTTTGTAATACTGCTGTTTCTGGAACTGACACGTGTGTCTGAAAAAAAATTACAGAAGACTGATATATATCTAACCCTGACCTCAGATACCAACTACTTCAAATGTCTTCTAGATGAAATCATGGCATACTAGATTGCAGATCACTCTGCTAAGATGACAGAGGAGAAATAATTAGAAATAGGCAGATACCTGGAGCAATCCTGTTCGTTTGGAGTCTATTTGTAATCAAGAGTCTAAAAATTCATTACATCCTATTTAGTAAGAAAAAATGTGAATTTACACCCCCTTACTAGACTCTGAAAACTGGGCAAATTTATACTTTCTTGACTAAAAAATATATCAAGTTGGGCCTGGTGGTTGACGTCTATAACCACAGTATGGAGAGGCAGAAGGAGGACTGTCAGAAGTTTGAGGGCAATCTGGATTTAAAAAAAAAAAAAAAAGCATCAAAAATATTAAAAGATCTTATTTTTCCTAAAACATTATCCATTTGCACTTTTAATACGAACGAAGCCAGGGTGAGAATGCCCTTAAACACATTTTAACAATAAATTTAAGTTTTAAACTTTAGTGAGTGCATGCCTATGCATCTACAGATGAGTGTACAGAGATCAGATCTGCATGTGTATCCGGAGCCTGGAGGTTGACCTGTGGAGTCTTCAATCCCTCTGCTCTGTGCTGAGGTGGGTCTCGCTGCACAGAAAGCTTACCAGTCATTACACTGATGGGCTATCAGGCTCCAGAAATGGCCCGTCTAAACCTCCCAGGGCTGGGATTAAAAGCATGTGCTGCTGTGCCTGTCTTTATTAAGTAGGTGCTAGGGATTCAAACTCAGATGCTTGCGTTGGATACTCTACTAAGACAGCCATTGTGCCAATCCACCAACTTTTATAAAAAAAAATTTTTTTTTAAGTTTCAGTAACTTAAAAAGAACTTTATCAGGTCAAACTTGATCACTTCACTAAAAGGAAACATTATAAAGATGAGGCGTTATATTACCCCAAAGCAGTACTGAAACATATACAGGAACAAACCTTTAGGTTCGTCTCTCCATCCAAACTAGCAGTTGTAACATGACATGAGCCATCAAGTCGGTCTGAGGACAGAAGCACCAAGTCTGCAGGGAAAATCTCATCTTTGGCTATACGAACAATATCACCCACCTATAGGAAATCAGGAGAAAAGCGATCATACATGTGTTTTCATTCTGTTCTAGATAGGTGGCTTACCACAACATTTTATTCTGTATGTATTTTCAGTGAGGATGAACTTGGCGGCTGGAGCATGGAAACACTACTCTGCCACTGGGATGTACACACATACACACATAGGATTTTTTTTTTAGGATTTATAATATAAAATACATAGATAAAATCAAGACTAAAACTATGATACCAAAATACAATTTTATATCTTTTTCCATATACATACCCGAATGTTTTTTGATCTAGTTTTTACAAGCCCACCACTTCTAACAACATAGACAGGAGCTCCATTTACTTCATTATCTGAGTTATGGCGTAACCAGTCCTCATAACCCTATAAATAAAGAAGAAACATTATCCTACAGTTTCTCGGGAACATTCACCAGAATTCTATTTGGCTACTTTGATGCCTACAACAGAAAAGACATTTTGGACATTCATTCTTACCAGAAACATTAACTGTTTCAATTACATATATGTTCCTGGTATTCTGAGATCCTGACCTTTCCTTGTTTTCTTATGAAGGTTTCCTCTGCCAACTTTAAGAGTGCTTTCTACATACTCCACTCTTAGTAATAAAATTACTCTATTTATTTCTACATATTCAAATAATATAAGGTAAACTGATATTTCTAAATATTTTTTCTCAAACTTACATTTCTTCTGGATTTCAAAAGTGAATTTATAACTGCATTATTAACATCTCCATTTGAGGTTTTATAAAGATCATTATTTAAATATCCAYATATATTATGTATGTATGAAAAAAATATATATTTCTGGTCATTTTCACCTTCACCCATAGAAATCTTTCTCTCAACAAGCCAACTCCTCCTGCAATGTCTTTTTGTGCATGTGAACAAACTCAGTTAAGTTTTAGTTGCTGGTGTGGGCATGAGTGGGGGGCAGTATAAACATTTGTCCTTATACCCACAGATACATGTTGCCTTTACCCCTCATCAAGGTGACTTCTCTTCTGTAGATAACACTATAGAAATCCAAAACCAATCAAAATGCAGAGTTGTTGAGCTCAGTCCCAAAGTCTCTATAAAATGCCCACACACCTAAGGCTCAGGGAATGTTGCAGGAGGGGATGGAGAGAAACTGTAAGATGCAGAGGTCCAGGGAATTTGCTTGAGACTGTGTCTGCTAAGTGACAGCAGCAGTGACACCCATGAAGTCTCACTACACGACTGCCCGGCCTCGAGCGGAACAGTGAGGACACCAGTACACACGCCGCCCCTCGACGCTCAACAAACAACTCCAGGCCGCCGCTTAAAGCTTGCAGCAGTAAGAAAGAGCACACCACCCGACTGTCCAGTGCTAAACAGCACTGACATGTACCTAACATTATATGGTTATATTTAGGAACGTATGCGTATGTAAAACATATGTATACATGGCATAACAACTGAAGGAGAGTGGGGAGGCATATATGAGAGGTCTGAGAGAGACGGAAGGAAGATATGTAATTAAAATAAAGTCTCAAAAAGAGTTGGAGAATAAAAGAGAGACGATAGAGTCAAAGACACCCTTCCTCCCAGTACTCTAACTCACAGTTCCTTAGCAAGGGTTGGGCTCATAAATATCTTAAGCATAGTCAAAGCTGATTTTAGGATGCTATTGCTAAATCCATATTGACAAATGTCACGGCTAACCATGCCAAAATCTAGGGTGACACTCAAACTTCTACAATTTTCTAACAACTATTCGATCATTTATATGACTTTTATGTGTAAATGTTTTAGTTATATGGTATAAATTTACAGAGTATGGTTGCAGACAACGAACAGAAAAAAACTTTAAAAGTGAGGTTGGTTTCTTTCCTTTTCTTAAAATACAGACCACAAAATTAATTATAATTTAAAATACAAAACTTTTTGAGACCTGGCAGATATGAAAGCAGATAATTCGACATCTGACTTTACATGTGAAACATTATTTTATATATAAAATATTTTTAAAATACTGCATAAAATTATCTTGAGGCTAAATGCATAAGGGTAATGGGGGAGCTCCTCCAAGCATCACGGGCTATTGCTAAGGCTGTTGGTTGCTCTCTGTACACTAGAGGAAAAGCCCTATTGCTGAAGACAACACTTATGGCACGGAACACAAAGAAGCCAAGTTGGCGTCTAACTAGAAACTTCACTCCTAATGACTATTGTTTATGGTACTTTATATTGCCCAGATACAAACCCTAAGACATACAACAGAGACCTGCCTACCAGATACACTGGTGTGATAATAGCATAAATGTTATAGGAGGAACCAACAACTTTCACTGATTTTAAGACACACTCCATGAAATAGATCCTATTCCCGACACTACTAGAGTAGCCAAGAACCTGAGACTACAGAGATCATGAGCCTAGAGGAAAACCTAATGCCATTATTCTGAACAGCAATAAAATGACTCCTAATGACATACTGCTATACCTATAAATCAGTGACTAGCTCAGCCCTCATCAGAGAAGTAAACGGAAACTAACACAATACACACAACTGGACAATGTCCAAAGAGTAAGAGACTGTGTGACACTCAGTCCTTAATGGGATGTCGTTCATCATCAAAGCCCTCCCACCAACGCTTGGGGAGCTACGTAGAACAGGAGACAAAAAGACTGTAAGAGCTAGAGGTGTTAAATCAAAATATTGAAGAAAATATTTTTGGAAAGCACTTTGAGACATCTGGATTATACTGACCCAATTTAAGCTAAAATATGTCAATTTTAGAAAAAGATAAGTTAAAGTATCATTTCTGAAAAAAGTTTACTTCCTCCTATTGTTAGACAACACTAATAGCAAAGCGATAACAATAAATCCTTTTATTATAAGTTCATAAATTCTAATTATTTATGTATCATTCCTAGATTTATCCCAATATATTATTTTAGTTTACTAGCCTTATCAAAACCATTTTATTGACTCTCAATGATTACAGCAAAGAATCTTTTGCTTATGTTAATTAGAATCACTATTTCCAATAGCACTTTTGAAACACAAGTCAATTATAATTCCTCAGAACATTTCTTGTAGATGGGTCCTTTAGTGGTTTTCCTCTTACCACCTTTATCAATTGTCCTTTTATCCCTATTCTAAAACTCAGCTTCAAATGTATTTGTTAATTTCATTTTCCATTAACCAACACAGTATTTTTACAAATTATAAAACAGAGGATTTTAATAACATTTAGGTGAAAAAATGCAATGAACTCTGTGCCTGGGGGAAGGAATCATCTCTGTATCACTCAGACCCTGAGTAGATGTTTTGAGGAGTGATAGCAATATCAATTTGACAATTTAAAGATATTATTTAATTAGTATGCTTATCCAATATTCTACTTCTATTTTCCTAGAACTTAATATCAACTTATAGTCTGACTGAAATTATTTCCATCAGGGTACTAGCACATACAAAAACTAACTCTGTTGAGGAAAACTGTATAATTTAGCAAAGTACCAATGTTCATGCCAAAAGCAAATTTCTATTCTATAAACTAACTTCCTTTGAGCCACACTTCACTAAAATTACAAAAGTGATTATACTTATTTGCTTTATAAATTAGTCTGTACATATATTTGTTTTTAGATCAATTCCTATTTCAAGACAATAATATATTTTAAAGATTGCAATCATTCATGAATCAATCACAGGATACCTGAATATAATTTGTTGTGCATCAAATAAATCTGCTGCTTTGTTATGAAATTGTTTTCACAATAATGTTAATCTGGAAATATTTTAAAAGTTCTGAGTCAATTTTGGAAGAACTAAGGCAGGAAGTATTACGTACCTGTTTTATGGCCGTGACTGTTATCACAAAGAATAATGGAAGTCCACTGGTAATTGGACTGGTAGGTGTGTCAATCATAAGCTAGATTTAAAGACAGAATGTAGAGAATTACATATTTATATTGCATATGCTGTCTTATTAATACCCCAGATCTCACACTTGTACAAGGCATACAGTTTGACTATTTCACTGTCTTGACAACTTCACAGGCTCGGTTGCATCTCTATTGTACACTCTCACACACTGCTAGGCTGAACTCAGTTACTCTGCTTTTTTATCGCTGTTTTGCCTTTTGAGACAGGATTTTGTTACACATGTCTACACAAAACTGAACCACTCCCTATCCCCTTGTCTTTGTTGCTCAACTGCTGGGATTCTAGGTGTGTACCACCAAATGTGGCTACTTGGTTTTCACAGTTCTTAAGCTCTTCTTCGGTGTTACCCATGAGTAGAACTACAATGGGTCTTATCTCATATTCTTTGTACATCCTACAAAACACTGAAGTCTGTCAGCACCTTTAATCTGGGATTCAAGATAAACTCAATCCTGAAGAAAGAGAACTAAAAATGGAAAAGAATCAGAGGAAGACAGTGAGGAAAATGGTGTATCAATTTGATATAAATAATATAACTGAAGATTCTATAAGTTGCTGAAGAAGTATGTGCAGTAATTACATAAGTTAGAAAGAACACAAATCTTATAATTTATTAATTCCCTTCATTCTGGATAGGCCAATTAAATTTGCTCTATTCAATATAATGCTTATCTTAGCTAGCAATTACATAATTGCACATATGCCACATGAATATAGTTAGCATAATTTCATTTTCCAGGAAAGACACTAGATGCTCTATTGATAAAAAATTATAAGTTCCTTTTCAATTCATGAAGAAAAGCATTTTAAAACTAATTGTTTTCTAAAGCTTTAAAATGATTATCTGAGTAATTTTAACTTTTCTTTTGAGATCCTAGGTTCTACTGAGAGACCAGTTTAGAGTTTAAACAAAATTTTAATTTAACACTGAAGAAAAAATTCTAAGGTTTTATCAGAAATAATAACCACAAGAAAATGATATTTACTATATTTACAAATTGATTTATATTTGAGTTTCAACTTATATTTTGATACACATACACACACACACACACACACACACACACACATAAAAGCAAAAAATAAATTAGATCAAGAAGCTACTTAATAGTTTATGATGGCCTCAGATTTAAGCCCAGAAAAGTACTCTTGTAAATACTTAAAAACTAAAATAATCTGCTGAATGTGGTGGTAAACACCTATAATTCCAGAGGAGCAGATGCAGACAGAAAGTAGGTTCATAATCAGTCTAGGCTACATAATGAGACTCTAAGGTGCACACACACACACACACACACACACACACACACACAGAGAGAGAGAAGAAGAAGAAGAGGAGGAGGAGGTGGGGGAAGAGGAGAAGGAAGAAGAAGAGGAAGAAGAGGGGAAGAGAAGAGAAGGAAGAGGATGTGGAAGAAAAGAGGAAGAGGAGGACAAAGAAAGAAGGGAGGGAGAAGAAATGCTAAAAGTTTATAAATTTAAATAAAATGTATTAGTCTGGGATTTTTCTATGTTGCCTGGCTAGCCTCAAACTCCTGGGTATAAGCAATCCTCATCTGCCTCAGCCTCTTGAGTATCTGTAATTACAGACGTCGATGGAACAAAATTTAAGCACACACATAATCTTGTGCTAAGATGATTTTATAGGCAGATATGTGACAGCGATGGACTACTTATTAACAGCTAAAACACTTGCATTCTAAGGCAGGCATCAGAAAAAYTACAAGTACTGTTCTTAGCTTAGCTTACACTTATCAATACTAAGATACACTAGTAAAGAAACAAAATGCAAATGATTAAATTAATTAAATTAATTAAAATGTATAGCCCATGTTTTAGAAATCTAGATTTGATTTAGATAACGTAGTCATGAATACAATAGAGAAACTACAAAAGAACAACCCCATAGTCAAACAACTAGGAATACAATGTAATTTCTCCATATTATAAAATATATGTTTAGGTAGCAAGTTCATAAATAATTCAAGGAGTGAGTGATTAAACTTACCTGAACCAAAAATATAATAAGAAAATAAAAGTTTGCCACTCTTCTGAACTGTTCAAATAAATTTTTTGGAACAAAATTCCATACAGTATACTAGGAAAAAAGAGAAAGGAAAAAAAATCAACAAACACTTAATGCAGATTATGATACTAACAATAGTTTTCTCTCTGTAATTTTAAAGAAAACAATTACATAAATCGGCAGTAAGGAAATGGTTTCAAGATATTTGCTATCAAGGAAATGGGCAGCCAGTTCCACAGTTGCGAGTGTACAGACTGCTCTCACGGAGGACTCAACTCAGTTCTCAGCAACACAGCAGGGGGCTCAAAACTGCCCCTAACTCCAGCTCACCGGACCATCAGCATCCTCAGGCCTCCACAGGCACCCACACTCACCTGCCTGTACTCACACAGACACGCACAAATAACA
>BDUI01002295.1:4899-18641 GCA_002335545.1 Apodemus speciosus | reverse complement strand
CAACAACAACAACAACAACAACAACAACAACAACAACAACAGATACAAAAAGATGTCTGACCACCCTGCTATACCACTCCTGGGCATATGGGCATATACCCAGAGGATTCTCCAGCATGTAATAAGGATACATGCTCCACTATGTTCATAGCAGCCTTATTTATAATAGCCAGAAGGTAAAAAGAACCCAGATGTCCCTTAACAGAGGAATGGACACAAAAAATGTGGTATATTTACACAATGGAATACTACTCAGCTATTAAAAACAATGAATTCATGAAATTCTTAGGCAAATGGATGGAACTAGAAAATATCATCCTGAGTGAGGTAACCCAATCACAAAGGAACATACATGTTATCTACTCACTGATAAGTGGATATAAGCCCAGAAGCTCTGAATACCCAAGATACAATTCACAGATCAAATGAAGCTCAAGACGAAAGAAGAACAAAGTATGAATACTCTGGTCCTTCTTAGAAGGGGGAACAAAATACCCATGGGAGGAAATACAGAGACAAAGTGTGGAGCAGAGACTGCGGGAAAGACCACCCAGAAACAGCCCCTCCTAGGGATGCATCCCATATACAGTCACCAAACCAAGACCCTATTGTGGATGCCCACAAGTGCTGGCTGACCGGAGCCTGATATAGCTGTCTCCTGGGAGGCTCTGCCAGTGAATGACAAATACAGAGGGGGACACTCTCAGCCAACCATTGAACTCAGCACAGGGTCCCCAATGGAGGAGCTAGAGTAGGATTTGCAGTATCATAGAAAGAACAACAACATGAGCCACCCAGTACCCCCGCCCCAGAGCTCCCAGGGACTAAACCACCGACCAAAGAGTACACATGGAGTGACCCATGGCTCCAGATGCATATGCAGCAGAGAATGGCCTTGTTGGACATCTAAGTGGGGAGAGGCTCGTGGTCCTGAGATGCCCCAGTGTAGGGGAATGCCAGGACAGGGAAGTGGAGTGGGTGGACTGGTGAGCAGCGGGATGGGTTAGGGCATTTGGGGGGGGGGAGGGGACCAGGAAAGGGGACATTTGAAATGTAAATAAAGTATATATCTAATTAAAAAAATGTCCGACAGCCTTTGCCATTATAGAAATGTATATCAAAATCACATTTCAATCCACTGGGATAACTACAATTTAAAAAATACAAAAAAAGTTGGAAAAATATATAAAGGCAGGGGAATGTAAAATCTAACTGGGAAATGGGATAGAAGTTTGGAAACAGGTTCATAATATCTTATAAAGTTAAGGCTACAGTAAGTTTACTCTTTAGGTTTATGTCTAATGAAAATATAACCCCACAGAAAACCTCTATGTTATGGTATGATTTAGAACACAAGTATATTCAAGTAACTACAGATATAGCTAGAAAAAATAAACATATAGTCCATTATCAATCTTTTTAAACTTTTTAAATTAATTTTCTTTTTATTTTGTGTGTTCCCATGGGGAAAAGTGTTAGCACATCATTGTATACATGTGGAGGTCAGAGGACAACTTTTAAGAACTGGTTCTCAGAAGGGGAAACAAAGTCGACAGCAACAGTCTATGGAAGGAGGGGTCTAGGTGGGAGAGGAGATGTGAAGGAGGGGTGGAGTGGTGTGGGGGTGGCTAGTAAGGATCAGATGGGAGAGCAGGGGAGAGAGAAGGGAAATCAGAGGGAAGGGGCACTCTCTAGGAAGTGCCAGAGTCCTGGGATAGGATAGGCTGAAGCCCCAGGGGCCTATAGAGGTGAATCTAGCTGAGAGTCCTAGCAATGGGCATATGGACCCTGAAGTGGACACTTCCTGTAGCCAGGAAGGACTTCCCAGGGGAGGGATAGGGACAGCAACCCATCCACAAAGCCTTGGACCCAAAATGTGTCCTGCCTATAAGATATGTAGGGACAAAGATGGAGCCGACTGAGGGAATGACCAACCAATGACTGCCCCAAATTGAGACCCATCTCATGGGCAAAAACTAATCCCTGAGAGTATTAATGATATTCTATTATTCTTACAGACAGGAGCCTAGCATAACTGCCCTCTGAGAGGTTCCACCCAGCAGCCAAYGGAAAGAGATGCAGAGACTCACACCCAACATTAGATGGAGCTTGGGGAGTCCTATGGAAGACTTGGGGAAAGGAAAGGATTGAGGGACCCAAAGAAGAAAGGGCTTTCCTAGGGAGACCAACATAGTCAAATAACCTGGATCCTTGGGGGCTCTCAAAGACTGAACCACCAACCAAAGAGCAAGCACAGGCTGGACCTAGATCCCCTACACATATGTAGCAGGCGTGCAGCTTGGTCTTTATGTGGGTTCCCCAACAACTGGAGCTGGGGCTGTCACTGAGTCTGTTGCCTGCCTGCGGACCCCATTCCCCTAAATGTACAACCTTGTCTGGCCCCAGTAGGAGTAAGCACCTAGTCCTGCAGCGACTTGATGTGTGGGGGCGGAGAGGGAGTGGGGAGGTGACACCCTGGGGAGAGCTCCCCCTTTTCAAAGGAGAAGGGAAAGTGAAGTGGAAGGAGGATCTGTGTGAGGGGTGCTGGGAGGAGATCAGGGGCTGATGTTGGGATGTAAAGTGTATAAATAAATAGATTTAATTAAAAATAAATAAAAGTTACATTATAAAAAACAAAACACAAAACTGGTTCTCTCCTTCTACCAGGAAGGTCCCAGGGACACAACTCAGGCTGTCAGGCTTGGCAGCAGAAGCCTACCTGCTGAGCCATCTTGCAGGCCCAGCTGTACATCTTTAAAGGAAAGAATATAAATATAAGAAACTCAGAACTGGGAAGATAGCTCAAATGATAAAAGTACTAGCCATCCAAACCTAGCCACCCGAGTGAGTTTCATCCTGGGAACCCACATAAAAATGCAGTGGTGCACGCCTGCAATAGCAGTGTACTTAAAGCTAGTCTAGACCACGATGTGCGGCCAAAGCAGCAGCAAGGTGGGAAGTGAGAGGCCACTCCTGAACACTATCCTCTGCCACCCACACACGACCCTATCCCTCCCTCTCCCCTCCCCCCACAATTAATTAAATTACCAAATAAATTTCAACGCAAAGTCAATAAAAATCCTTCATTTTCCCCCAGAGAATTAAAAAAACAAAAACAGGGGATGGGGGAGGGTGAGCAGGGGGAGGAGAGGGGAGGGATAGGGGATTTTACCATTTGAAATGTAAATAAAGCAAATATCTAATAAAAAGAACAAATACAAAAACCTGCTTCTATGTCGTAACTAGAAACACAAAGGTCCAATGCAATTCTGAGAAAGAAACCAAGACATGCGGGAGACTCTTCCTCACAAATGACTCACCATGCAAAAACTATAATTAAAATGACTCATTACTGGTATATCAATAGATGAGTTAAATACAAGAAAAGAGAACCTAGAGGGAAATTGAAAATGTCATTCATAACAGAGAAGGCAAACACATAATATCAGACATCAAAAATGGTTCATGCAACACACTGAGATGAAACTTTCCAATAGTAAAATACAAATTCCCTTACTCTCTATATAAAAATCAATTCTAAGTATATTAAATTTGAATACTAAAAAAACTACATATTAAAACAATTGAAGAAAACAATACTAAAGCAACCCTCTGATTCTAATATAGGAAAGAAATTGTTAGGTAACAGAAGGCAGAAATCAAATTTTCTACAAAAAAACTTAAAGGGGAACGTGAAGGAAAAAAATGAACAAAATTACATAGAGGGCAAAGAATGGAAGACGGTATTTATAGCACATATAACAAAGAAATGGCATCCACACTACAAAAGGAACAAAGAAAAGAGGACCTACTTATAATGCTAACCATTTTTTAAGATTTTTGTTATTTTAATTTATGGAGGGGTGGGGTTACATGCACAAGAGTGCGTATGCCTGCAGAGGGTGGGAGTTCAAGCCCCTGAAGCTGGAGTTACAAGTGGTTGTGAGGCACCCAGTGTGTGCTGATAGCCRAACTCTGATCCTCTGCACCAGCAGTAAGTGATCTGAATACTCCAGGCCCGAGGTTAATCGTCAAACTGATAGGATTTAGAATCACAATGGAAATAAACCTCTGGACATGCCTATGGTGGACTATCTAGATTAGATTAATTGATGTAAGAAGACCCACCCTTAACATGGGCCAGCACCAGGCTTAGACTGAGGTCCTAGACTGRGTAAAACAGAAAGCTGATCTAAATGTAAGACCTTGATATCTCAAATCTGATAGAGGAGAATGTGAGAAATATGCTTAAACTTACAGGCACATTCTGAACAGAACCCCGTTAGCACAGGCATTCAGACCAATAATTGGCAAATGAGATTTCATAAAACTATAAAGCAAAGGATACCAATCACAGAGGGTTGGTATTTAGAATATATAGTTTTAAAAAAAAAAAAAAACTAAACATCAAGGAACAACCCAATTTAAAAATGGAACATGAAACCAAACAGAATTCTCTAAAGATTACATACAAATAGCACATGCCTTTAATCTCAGTACTTAGGAGGCAGACTGAAGCAGGTGGTTCTCTGGAGTTCCAGGCTAGCTTAGTCTATATAGTAAGTTCTAATCAGATCCACTTGTCTCAGACAGAGGGAGAGGAGGGAGGGGAGGAAGGGGAGGGGGAAAGGGGAGGGAGAGGTGACAGAAGGAAAGGAAGGGGGGAAGGGGGAGAGGAGAAGGGGAAGAGACAGGGAGGGGGAAGGGGAGGGAGAAAGGGGAGGGAGAAGGGACAGAAGGAAAGGAAGAGGGAAAGGGGGGAGAGAGAGGGAGAGGGACAGACAGGGAGAGGGAAAGAGGGGGAAGGGGATGCAGAGGGGAGAGAGACAGGGAGAGAGGGAGGGGGAGAGCATGCACACACATGCTAGAAGAGTGGAACACGTGCCCACTGCTGGCGGGACACACACTAGCCCACCACTGTGGGAATCACTACGGACCTTGATGGTCCTCACAATGCTGGGACAGACTGGCAGGAGCTCCTGCTACATCATTCCCAGGCCTTTAACTAAAAGACTCCATATTCTACTTCAGAGATACTTGCTTATCCATGTTCATTGCTGCTCTATTCACAAGATTCAGGAAATGGAAACAGCTTAGATGGCCATCAACTGACAAAGGAATAAAGAAAATGTGGCATATTAYACAATAGAGCATTATTCAGCTGTTAGACAAAATTATGAAAATTTCAGGTAAACATATGGAACTGGAAGCAATCATCCCGTGCAAGGTAACCGAAACCCAGAAGCCTTTTCTCACATGTTGCTGCTTTTCAGCTTTAGATATGTGCATTTCATTTGGAAGACAGACAGCTGAGGTCACTAGTAAAGGAACATGGGAGAGGGAGGGGTTCGTTCGTGGAAAATAAAGTGTTACAGAGGAGGAACCAGTACAGGTAAGATTAAATGGTTTGAGGATGGAAGGACAGAGTAGAGGAGGGAATTTGAGGAGGGAGAACTAAGACTGAAGGCCTTTTGAAAAGACGCACAGAGGCCTACTATTGTGGAAGCTTCCAGTTTAATACTCTACAGTGAGAAGACAATATCCCAAGTAGATGTCCACTACTAAATGAAGTTCCCAGGACCAGAAATGGGTTCACTCTTTTTGAATTGTTTGCCAAAAGGATGGATAACCTCTCCCCACAAGTACAGGCTATTGCCAATGCTATTGATTACTCTCCAGAACTTGACAGTAAAACCCTATTGCTGAAAGCACCACACACTTGAGTTACAGAACTTATAGACACCCAGGTGGCACTGAACTGGTAACTTCATCTCTACTGCCTAGAGTAAGTAGTGCTGCACACTACGAGAAAAGTAATCATCAGCCTCACCCAGCTATGAACACTGAGAACTACAGTCACAGCCTGCCTGGCAAGATATGCCCACTGATGCAATAGCAGCTTGAGTGGTAGGGGAGTAACAGACTGAATTAGCTTTAAGGCCTGCTCCATGAGATATGTGACACCGTCAATGACGCCAAGAACCCGTGGCTAGAAACATCATTGGCTGTCGGGCGTTGGTGGCACACGCCTTTAATCCCAGCACTTGGGAGGCAGAGGCAGGCGGATTTCTGAGTTCAAGGCCAGCCTGGTCTACAGAGTGAGTTCCAGGACAGCCAGGGCTACACAGAGAAACCCTGCCTCGAAAAACCAAAAAAAAAARAAAARAAAAAAAAAAAAAAAGAAAAGAAAAAAAAAGAAACATCACTGGCTCTAGGGACAAACCTACTACTGCCTTGCTAAATGGATATACGAACAAATGGCTTTTAATGACTTATTGCTATGCCCATAGATCACTGCCCTACCCAACCCTCATCAGAGAAGCTTCTTCCTGCAATACATGGCAATTAGCCATATACAGAGACCTACAACTGCTCAAGAGATGTCAGAGTGGACATCTACATAAACCCCCAAGACTYAGGGATTTAAGTCAAAGAATTGGAAAAATTAAGATGCGGAGATGGTGAATGACTTCAAATCAACTTTCCAGACACAATGGGGCATATACACATACAAATTCATAACAGTTTGACAGTATAATATATACAAGGCCTACACAAGATCAAGCAGGCATGAAATCGCACCCTTAGCTGAAGAGCTGTTGGCATTTAATTGCTGCCAGGGGAGGAAAATAAGTTTGCTTTCAACGGTGACACCTGGTATACTGACCTCACTCTGGGGAAAGCCGTACACCCAGGCTCTGAAGCAAGGTCCCTGAGTGCTCCTGGGAACACCAGACACCTCTAACAGGTCACCTTGACCAAAAGGAAAACTTGATATTTAAGAATACACTTCCAAAATCCCAACACTCAGGAGACTGAGCAGGAAGATCACAAGTTAAGACTAGCCTGTGATGCATTAAAAAATCAACAGATAGATAGAGGCATAGATAGACAGATAGACAGACAGATATGAATATAAAGAAAGATATCTAGAGTTAATGTGCTCCAAAGGAACCAAAGCTTACTTTTAATGTTATATAGCAGTACTAGTAAAAGTAAAACATAAGCCAGAGATGCCAGCCACACACATTATTTTTAAATTTCTAATAACCACATTTTAAAAATAAACAATTGAATTTTTATTATATTTATTTATTGTTGGGGAGTGGGCGAATGTCACCACACAAATGTAAAAGCCAGAGGATAACTGTCAGGAGATAATTTCTCCTTCTACCAAGTGAATCCCAGAGGTCAGACTGAGCACATTTACTGTGTATTTATTACAGTAATTGATTAACAAGTACCTTTTCCTGCTAAGCCATCTTACTATTACAGAAATAAATACAACTGAGATATGTCACAGTTTTCTTCTGTTTTAAAATCCATTATGTTTTATATTTAAGAAAATTTCAATGTGAGCCAGCCACATTTCAAGTATATTAGATAGAACTGTGATGCAGGATAAACCTTTTTTAAATTATTATTATATTAAAGATCATTTGGCAGTTAGGTTCAGTACAGGGCAAATTAAGATAAAGAGGGGCGTGTCCCGGTGTTTGCARGTTAAAGGGAATGAGAAAAGGCCTAAGTGGCTGAGACTAGAGAAGGGTGAGAGTAACCACAGGCAGCTGTGAGCCTGGAGAAGGGGCTTCACTCCTGTGACAGCAGCGGCAGCACAAACAAGGCAGGGAGCCCAGGCACAGCAAGTGTGCTCATGCATTTGGTAACAACACCCAGGGAGGTGTGGCTGAGCACATGCCATTTCCTCAGTGAATCAGGAGACAGTCTTCAGCTTCCGTTCACAACCACCAGTGCCAGTATAAGAACTGCACTGCACTGGACCCCAGCTCATGATCTTCCGGCCTCCAGCTCCCAGGTGCTGGGATTACAGGCCTGTCCCACCAGCTAAATAAACACCTGCCTGCTAGGCTGTGCTTGCGTGCAAGTTACAGTCATTTTCTACATTCTTCTGGGCTGGTCAGACTTAAATTTTATCACTATATTGCTAAACACAGAAATAATATTATTTCCTAATCTATTATCCAGAAAACATTCTCAAGACTAACTATATACCCAATACAGGGGGCTGGCTGAGAACAGTCTTGAGTAAAAGCCTCATCACCTTCAAAGTAAAACAGGATTTGGCATATACCTACACATAAGTAACTTCTATGAAAATATGGTATTATGTTGTTCTATAATGAAACCTTATACTCGTTATCTAATTATATTTGTTTATAAGGATTTTTGCTTAAAGGCAGACATCAGTACTATAAAAATAAATATGCTATTGAAAATATTCTTAATACAAATTTTAGCAGCACATGAGGTCAACAGCTACTGCTAGCATGTGTAAAGCTGTGGGTCTGACAGCCAGCACTGGCAAGGTAATAGTAATAATATACCAGGCATCCTATGCTGTTATAACTGAGATGCTGTTAATGATGTACCATGAATTAGTACAGCATGTTACTGAAAAGGGGTACACTATGAATATGAACTACACCAGAAATACATAACTTTTAGCATAAAATAATTTGAATATTATATGTGAAAGAAAAACAAAAAAGAAAAAAGAAAAGGATATTCCACATGTTTTCACTATTTCCATAAAGGGAATTGTCAGTTTTGATCATGATTTCTCATCATTGGGCAGTTAAAAGTATTTTATAGAGCTAAGAAATCAATCAATTTTTTAAGATTGCAAATAAATAAGTAGAAGATAGAATTGTCTCTATCATAAAAAGACAGCAAGTTAAATGAGATGTCTCAGGAGGCAAAGGAGAACTTGAGTTTGATTCCTGAGACCCACAAGGCAGCAAAGAACCAACTGGCACAGGGTGACTTATTCACACACACACACACACACACACACACACACACACACACACAAAGCATTAATAAAAAAATTAAAACAAAAAGTATCTTTCTTTGGTTAAAGTATTAGTTGAAAACCAGGATTCATATGAAATGTTCTGTAACTCCAAAACAACCTGTCCCTATGATTTATTGATTTACCCAAATTTTCCCTTTTATGAATTTCACAATTAACATAATGCTGGTGACTAAACCCAGTGAGCACATATAGAATATATTTGCACTATTTGTATATAAAATTTGTATAATTTGAATAATCCAAGCTAGACTTTTTTGAACTGAATTCTTGGAGTAGCAACTAGAATGGCTATTTATTACCGAGCTAGTACAACAACTTCGTTACTCTGTACACTGTCCTTAATTTGTAATTTAAGTGATTATACAAACGTAGTCAGCAAAACAAAGTCCTTCTTTAGCACAAGGTCTTTTTTTTTTCTTTTAAAAGATTTATTTTTATTTATATGAGTACACTGTAGCTGTCTTCAGACACACACCAAAAGAGTGCATCAGATCCCATTACAGATGGTTGTAAGCCACCATGTGGTTGCTGGGAATTGAACTCAGAACCTCTGGAAGAACAGTCAGTGTTCTTAACTGCTGAGCCATCTCTCCAGCCCTGGCACAAGGTCTTAATGACTTGATTATCTTAAAAGTAAAACCAGTGACAGGCAACTAAATATCAGAGATAGCAAGGCAACTTGCTCAACTTGTTAGTCCCATAAGACAGCTGACTTAAAAATGACCACACAGCTCTGGTTCTTCCCTTTCAGCTGTAAACATTAAAGCCATTTTCCCCAACAATACCAGATATTTTATTCAAGCTAACAAAAAAGTACCTCACACTGTCTTAACATACTGGGAAAAGCTTGAAAGAACAGACTTAAAAATTATTTTCTCACACAAAACATCAGATAAAAGGTGTTAAAGCAAGCCTTCTTCACATGATGTCTGAGAAGTCAAAAGCAGATCAGATTTGTAATAATTAACTTCCTTWCTGTACCCGCTTGCCACAGGAAAGCCAAAACAGCCTAACAGTGTGGATTAAATGACATCATTAGCTTGGATTCCCAATAAAGCTGGAATACTTCAATTTGCARCAGTTAGCTAAAAATAAAGACCCACCATTTGTATGAGGGAGTGGCAGGCAGCTCTAGTTTTATTTATAAGATTTAAGAATGATGCTTACTGTAAAATAAACAGAAGACTGACTGAAATACATACTTTTTAGTTTTTACCTGAAAAGCTGTCCTACCGCAGGGAAAAAGAAGAATGAAGATTTTGGTCTCAAAACAGTACATTTCTGCTTCACTACGAATTATCGCTGCCTTGAAACCTCATAAATAAACAAAAACACTGCAATTGGTACAATGTCGAAATTAAGCAGCATATAGGTTAGTATTCCTAGAATTGAAATGTTATCTGCCTTTACTGTCACTGTCGCCTTGGTGTTGTTATTTTCTGGGCTGCGGGTGCCAAAAGACATGAGAGATTTTCGTCTGCGATTAATTTCTGAGAAAGGTGATGCTTTTTAGACACTTAAGTCACTCGAGGGTTTTCTTCTTCTTTCTCCAGGTAACACAGTAATGTTCAAAAGTTAACCACTGGCTCCAAACCCTTGCGTTCTAAGGGAGGGGTGGGTGACAGATTCACAGAGAAGTTGCACCGGGCTGCGGTGAGGACCTTTCCGGCGCTCCTTCCTCCTAGGCCCAGGGTGAGCTTCCGCCGGGAGGCCGAGGAGGACCCAGACCTCCTCCGGCGCCCGCTAGAGCCTAGTTCGCAGTCCGGGAAGGCGCCTGACCCGCGCCCCGCGCCGCTGCCTCCGCCACCTCGGGGCCGGCGCCGCTCGCGACCCGCAGCGGCCGCAAGCTGCAGCGCATCCCCGCGCCGTGCGGAGCCCGGGCCGAGGGAGAGCCGCGCGCCCCCGCCGCGGCCTAGCCCGCGCCGCCCCGCCGCGCCACCCAGCCCTCACTTACCAGCTGCTGCCGGACCCAGCGCCACATGCCCCCGCCGTCGCCGACGCCGTCGTGGCCCGCCGGACGCGGGGCCGAGCGGCAGCAGGTGGAAGAGGACTCCGAGTGTGACCGGAGCGGGCGAGCCCCTCGGGCTTAAGTTCCGCTCTCTGCTGCCGCCGCTTTGCTACCCGAGTCGGGTCCCCATCCCGCCACCCCGGCCCTGAGGTCCTACAGGCGCAGCCTGGCTGCCAACCGCGCCCGGTGCAGCTCAACTCCCCGCTGCGCCGCGGCCACCTTCATCTCTGACCGTTGTCACCCGAAGCACCGCCGCCCCGCCCTCGCCCGCCATGGCCCCGCCCCCAAGCCCTGCGCCCCACCCTCGGCCGCCATGACCCCGCCCCGAGCCCTGTGCCCCTCCCTCACCTGCTCTGGACCCGCCTGCTGCGCTACCTCTCCGAGATCCACCCTTCCCTGTTTCCGTGCGGGTTTGCCTGCCCCTTTTCGGGGCGGTGCTTCGCGAAAATGTGAGCGCTGTGATGCTCGCCCGCTCTGAGGGCCTTTTCCGAGTTTCTGTATCCTGGCCCGCCTGGCTGCAGCAACTCCTCGCAGGGGAGTTGAGCGGGCAGTTCTCCGACTCTGCCCCGTTGCAGATCTACCCCCTTCCGCCCTTCACGCCCCCCGCCCCCCATCCTCCCAACACTGGGATCCACACCAGCAAAAGTATGTGACCAAAAGGTCGGTCCCCAGAGGTCCCGTATTGGTAACATTAAATTATCAAAGGTTTACATTTGGAGGGGGAGATGATTATGATCAAAATAAATTGTATGAAATTCTCATAGAATTGTTAAAAAAATATTTTTTTTCAATTGTCAAAGGTATTTAATTGCTTCACACTTAACTCATCGAGTGACCAAAGTGGGCCAATATTGGGGAAAGTTTGAGATTTCTCTGTTGAGAGTCCAGCCTACACCTCAGTTTCTGGGGATATTGCTGAGATCCTATCCTGCTGAATTAAACTTGAAAGGTTAAGGGGAAAGGCTTTCTATGGAAAGCTAACTGCTAAGCATGCAATGAAAACACTACCCTGGGAGTAGCTTGACCTTGACAACCAGGGTTAGATAACTGATAAGGACCTTACAAGCAACTGGAACAAGTCTACACTGTCTAAAAGCAGCCCCCAGTATGCCTTTGTCGTAGTCTCTTTTCCCTGAATTCAAACACTTTACCATCAGACATTTGTAATTTGAAAAGTAACATTGAGCAAAATTCTAAATCTAAGCTACCATGATCAGACAAATCAGTCTTTTTGATTTCACTAGGCATTTCTTAGATAATACAACACTACAATCAGAATCTTTCTTTCAGATATCTATGGCCTATAAAACCTGCAATGGATTTTTTTTTCACATATTATAAATTACCCAAATTTAGAACAGGTCTTTAAAAAGAAAAAGGAATCTTAGTTTTGCCCTTATGTCTGAWCCTTACTTTATGACACCAGCACGAAGTTTCAGGGATGTTTTTAAAGAGGATAAAATGTTACTTCCATTCCTAAGACAGTGTCCCAGAACCCACTGCATCAAGTGCTATCCGATACTCTAATTTTTCCATTGGCTCTTATTATCCCAATTGTGTGGATGGAGAAGCTCAAGTTAAATAATTTGGCAAAACTGTGATTTGGATTATGAATTATCAGGCAGTAGAACATGTGTTCTTAAGCTTATTCCTAAACAAGCTTATTTCTCACATTTCGTTTCTAAATAACTTGGTTACAAAGTAGCCCTGGAAGTTTTTTATTTATATTGCCACCAAAATTTGTCAAGCTAACCTGTGAAACAGCAATCTAGAGGATGCAGTATACATCACTGAACTGGGTTCCAAATGTCTAATGGTGGAAGTGGGCRGGGAATTAGGAAGGAGTTGATTCGAGAGGTTCTAAGACAATGTGGCAGAAAGCAAACTCAAGTATGTGAAGACCATATGAAAGTTCAAACCGTCAGGAACAGAAATTAGCAATAGAGCAGTGTTTCACTCTAAACCTTTTTACCATGGAAAGTATTTTTATACTATAGTTGTAATTCTTTAGTGATGGCAAAATCTTCTACATGTATAATGATCAGTGGGTTTTTTTAAATTAAATTTATTTATTGGAGGTAGGAATGCATGCCATGTGGGTGTGTAGAGGTCAGAGGGATCAGTTCTCTGAAATCTTGATTTCAGTTGTATGTGTATAGACAAATATGCTATTGGGAACAAACAAAAGAARCTTGTCCTCAGTACTGCCATTTTGTTTTCAGACTCCATTGAATCATAGAGGGAAAGTAAATTCAAGKTCCCAGRCCCTAGGGGAGCTGGGGACTKCCCTATAGCTGAACAGCTTATGTTGTAGAGAGACAGTTATCTGAGTCCAGACATCTCAAGGACAACTTCTCCATCTTGCTGGCAGGGTTAAACTAAGTTCATGTCCCCAGACCCAGGAACCAACTCCTAACCTGAATGATGGAAAAATGTAACAAATTCCTGGCACAGAAGTTTGTGGTTTGCAAGCTTAAATATTCTGAGATATTCTGGCTCTTTGTTGCAGTTGGATTTAAGTGGACCCCATGAAAACACCTTCACACAATGTAAAAGGAAGTACATCCTGTTGCTTGTGATTAGGAAGGCTTAGGAAGAAAGAAGGGAAAACACAAGACTTAAGAGGGTAGGTACCAGGTATATAAAGAAAAWTTTTGGAGTTTGTAGCAATTCATTTATTCCACAACTATTTCTTCAGCATTTCAGCATCAAATGATTGTGTGAAGACGGGCTAAAATTAGGAAAGGCAGAAACCCCACTTTAGAGCAGCCTCCTCTCCCCTGGCTGCAGCTTATAATTTAGTTGGAAAGAGCAGTCACAGAGGGGAAGCCAGTCAGCCAAGTGACAGTCAAACCCTAAAGTATTATACTGATGAAAATAATTTCAGAAACTGGGTCT
>BDUI01002294.1:99154-117396 GCA_002335545.1 Apodemus speciosus | reverse complement strand
TCTAAGACCAGGCAGCCATGTAATTACAGGCCGGCTGGTAGGAAGTGCGGGTGGGCTGGGACCACAGGGAAGAAAGGGACAGTCATGCCTGTTGAGGCCTGCAGGAGGGCTCTGTGGAGGCTACCAGCTCAGCGTCTTGCTGTCTGGAGACCACACACACACTGGCTCTGGAGACAGACAGGGGAGATGGGAAAGAGCCATGCTGGGAGCTGGCCATGGGCCAAGGGCTAATCAGGTCTTTATCCCAACTCTCACATGTAAACCCCCAACCCCGGCCCCACCCCAGAGCCTAGAGAGAYRGTGTTCCCTGCTTCATAGAGAAAATAAGGCTTCCTGAAGGGAAGCGAATCGCCCCTGGGTCACAACACATGAGGTTCAAACTCAGCTTCGGGGAATCTAAACATCCTGAGGGGAGAAAGARGCAGTGATGCTGCGGACCTACTAGGGACCAGTCTATGAGGACAGGAAGAGGGGGACAYCATTTTGAATGTCAAAGCAGAGGCTGACRTCAGAAAGCTGAGGGGTTTGAGGACCTTTCTGCCTTTGCCTTTTCTTGTTTTCAGTCGCTAGGGAAATGTGCCACYCTGGGGCCTCTGCACCAAGCTGTGCCTCTGATCACCTCCAGACTGTCGCCTCCTGCCACAGATCCTCCTCCAGTGTGCATCTCTTYGATGGTCTTTTTACCAAGGCCTGGAGCCTTATCAGAAGATTTCCATCAATTTTGGCTGAGATACCCTGAAGGGTGCCAAAGAGTTCTGATGAACCTCCTTGAGGATAAATAAAGTCACTGTGGATAAATAAAGTCTGCCAGCATGGGAGCCCTCTCACATCTGTTCTGGCGGCATTAGCTGTCTCCATTCACCAAGGACTTACAAGACTTGCATGTGCCATGGCTGGCCCAGCGTCCCCACAGAAACATCAGCTGGAGCCTGTAAGAGCCTGGGTCTCCTAGCCTGGCAGGACTCTTCACATCTTATTCTGCACAGGCTCAGAACGCACAGGGACTTCCTGTTTCTGCAGTAGTCACTTACCACGACATAGCCCCAGACTCTTCAAAACAGGCGAGTGAAATTTGGAAAGCAGCAGACAGWATTTCAAATGCTGGATCCACCACTTGTTTCCCGGGGGTGGGGTGGGGTGTGTGGGGGTGTGTGGGGTCTAACCTGATCACTTCCAGTCCTGATGTCTCCATATGTCAGTGGAGAAGGATAGTCCTGATGCCTCGCAGCTGTTCATAGCAGCACCACAAACCTCACAGGGTGTGAGGCTGAGGGTTCTAGGACGCGACCTCTGCTACAGCTTGGATTTTCAGTGTCCCCGACAGGCCCGTGTCTTATTGTACACCTCACCAGCCTGTGCCATCACTGGGAGTCTGTGGAGGCTTAAAAGGTGTGGCCTAATGGAAGGAAGTGAAATCAGTTGGGCGTGGTCTTGAAGGGGGCACTGGGGCCCAGACCCCRTTCTTTCCCTCTATTTGTTTTAGCTTCCAGACGTGATGTGATMGCTTCTTTTGCCACGTGCTCTCTGCCTGATTCTGCCGAAAGCAAAGGGCAAGAAGACCGCAGACCCAAACCTCCACCTCCAAGAGCAACCTCACCACCTTCTAAGTTGATGCGATCCTAACGTGTATCTTGTTACAGCCTCACGGAGCTGATTAACTCAGCCTTCCTATTCGAATCCCCACTCTGCCACTCCAGCAGTGCACCTTGGGAGCCCTCTTTGGTCTTTTACAAGCTCGTTTTTTTTTTTCCTTCTCTGTGACAAGCTAGTGATTTCGTCCTTGTTACAAGACTGGGAAGAAGACCCAATGGAGTAGTCTAGGTGACACCTAAGGTGACAACTGCCTTTGAAAGCGCTTCGCTTAGTACCTGCTCAGAGACCACCTGGAGATGCAAAGGCTTTGAAGCAGGCCCACCTGCTCATGTGTATTCCTTCTTGGGGTGGGAGTGGGTGGGAGTGGGTGGGAGTGGGGTGGGAGTGGGGTTTGTACTCAACAGTCTTATAGTCTACAAAAGAGAAAAGCCAAGCTGTGATGTCATTGTCTCCTCACAACTCAGGGACTGGAGGCCTAACCATCAAGGTCATATGATGACTGAATTTGGAGTTAAGGTCACAAGGGGGTAATTAAACTTAGACAAGCCCAGGAAGATGGGAGACTTGTGATGTCATGGGCAGCTGGGTGAGAGAGAGAGAGAGAGAGAGAGAGAGAGAGAGAGAGAGAGAGAGAGAGNCACACACACACACACACACACACACACACACACACACACGGCACAGGAGACTATGAATCACTACTCCACTGTTGGTGGAGTCTAGCCAGCTTCTGGAAGCCCAGAAGTCCGTACACCAATAAGTCCGGGGACCAGGATTAGCCCCATACATATAGGATCCTGGGTCGAGAGCGTTGCTGTCTCTGCGGGATCAGCCCGAAGAGATAAGATTGCAATGCCACAATGGATCTAAGAAGGCTGAACGAATGTCAAAAGTCATGAGATCTCAAGAAATCATATTGGGCCTATAAAAACATGGGAAGAGACATGGGGAACTGTAGTGTTGGGAGGTCTGGGGTCCCACAAAGTACTTTATTGTACAGAGGAAAGGGAACGTGGTTAGTCATTGCTGTGTCGCTACGCCACCAGGGTCTGTTTTCTGTGCTTCATCCTGGGCTTTGCCAGTTTTCCTTTAATGGTATATATAATAAATTAATAAAAGGCACAGGATGTTTTTCCCAACCCATTTTACAGATGGAGAAGCTGAGGCCCCAGAAATCTCTCAGCTGCGTAGTGGCAGAATCAGGAAAGTGCACCCCACTTTTAGAGGCTGTCCTGGCAATCCGAGTTGCTTACAACTATTTCAGGAGAGCATGTGGTTGGTTCCCGGGGCTGGCGGAGGTGGCGTGAGTGCCAGCCCTCAGGATCTTCCTCTTTCTACCTCCTTCTCCTCACTTGTCGGAAGGAACTGTCCCCACGGTGCATTTATTGACTCTAAACATCTGAGTGGGGATTATTTCCCCCTTGTCTTTTTCTTGCTTTTAAAAACGAAGCGCCTCTCCAGCACGGTTTGCTGAGTGAATATAAATTTTATTCCCCCGCCCCATTTTTATTGCGTCGGGGAGATTCTCATGTAAATATTCCCTGGATCCTGATGCTGCTTACTCTGAGTGCAGTGTAGAGGTCTGTGAGCAAACAGTGGGTTATGAACAGGTCGGAAAATGCGGTGCTCAGAGTTTCCTTTGAAGCTCAACAGAATAGCGCTTTGTGCTGGGATCCACATGTGCTGGGATCCATATGTTCTGGGATCCACATGTGCTAGCTTAACGTGTTTCACCTTCCTAAGCACACAGCCCCGCCTCCCCCAACCTAGGAGAGCTTAAATTCCCAACCCACAAAAGAGAGAAACAAAGAGACCCCAAAAATGCATGTTTCGCACACCATGTTAGAGTCACATTCAATGTGTTTATCTCAAGCAAGCTGCACCGAGTTGATTTCACACTAGCAAGGGGCTGAGGCCTGGGAGTGGGGCGAGGAGCGGCTAACTCAGGATACAGACAAGGAACAAGAAACAGAGACTGACATCCTAAAGATGGAGGGTCACTCAACTAGAGAGCAAAGGAGCAGAGGCAGAGGTAGGAGGAGGGAGGAAGGGGGAAAGTGGGGTGGGTGGCACGGGGAGGGGGTGGCGGTGGCCCGGAACAGAAGCTGTTAAGAGCCCTGTCTCCAGTCAGTCCTCCCTCTCTAGGCAGAGCATCATCCAGTACAGCTAATATTTGGCTCTGCAGGAGTTCACTTAGCTTTCCATGTGATCAAAACCTGGCCAATCACCATGTACTGCTTCATTGAGCCCACGAATTGGTTCAGGACTGGGTCGCTGGGCCAATCAAAGCCCTTTTAGGATTGGGGTAATTTTAGGAGGAAAAAAAAAGCTCGTTCTGACAAGTGTGTGAAGTCTGCGGTGCTCACTGTTAGTGTCAGGGGTGTTCAACGAAGAACCACACTGACACAGAAAAGCAGGATCCTGAGACCAAGGACAGGAGGCAGACTCCTCATGTCTTAAAGGAACTTTATTATTCAAGAATGCCTTAGCCTGTTTGCTGTGTGAACCTGAGAGTTGTATGGGTCATTATACCTTCTAAATCAAGACCAGGAATTTATAACCGAAGACATCTTAACTAACGAAAAGAGTGGGCTGTCAATCATTTACCTAGACTCTGGTGGGAAAAAAATTCAGACAGACAGACGGATGGATGGGTAGATGGATGGATGCATAGATGGATGGATGGGTAGATGGATGGATGGGTAGATGGATGGATGCATAGATGGATGGATGGGTAGATGGATGGATGCATAGTTGGATGGATGGGTAGATGGATGGATGGGTAGATGGATGGATGGGTAGATGGATGGATGCATAGATGGATGGATGGGTAGATGGATGGATGGGTAGATGGATGGATGGGTAGATGGATGGATGCATAGATGGATGGATGGGTAGATGGATGGATGCATAGATGGATGGATGGGTAGATGTTGTGGTGGTTCGAGTGATCATGGCTCCAGAGACTCATATTTTTGGACATTTGGTCCTCACTTTGCAGAACTATTTGGGAAGGATCAGGAGGTGTGGCCTTGTTGGCAATGGTTTCAAAAGTCCATACCATTTCCAGTTATTGCTCTGCCTTTGGGCTGTTGTCTCAATCTGTAGGTTTCTCCACTCATGCTCCAGCACCATGCTTGCCTGCTTACCTGCCTGCCTACCTACTCTCACCACCCGACCCCACTGCACCCCACCCCACCCCACCCTGCCATGATGGTCATGGACTCTTAACATTCTGGAACTGTGGGCCCCAAATGAAATGCTTCCTTTTATAAGTTCCCTTGGGCATGGTGTGTTTTCATAGTAATAGAGAAGTAATCAAGACAGATGTGTTAGTTATTTCTCCTCATAGCCAGTCTATGTAGATGAAGGATGGGAAGATAGCTGTGTCAATCAGGGGATGGGTGGATGAATGAATGATTGAAGGAAGGAAGGAAGGATGGATGGGGGAGTTGGTTATTTCTTTCCCTACCTAGTCTTGGTAGGGGAATGGGAAGGTGGGTAGGTGAATTTTTGGATAGATGAGTGTAGAGATGGGAAGATACACTGATAAATGAAGGGTCTGGTGGGGTGTTATAGATATATGGTGAATGCTTAGGTGAGCATATGTGCAAATGACAGGCATGTGCCAACTAGTAGGCATAAGTGTACTATACCCCAGAAGAGAGACATGATCTAATGTAGCCTTCATCTTATTTACATATGTCACTTTGAACAAATGCACGAGACTTCTCTGTACCTCAGTTTCCTCACTTATGAAATAGACAGGACAGTGATTTCTGTCTGGTAGCACTTTTATAAAGAGATCATGTGCACCAAATACTTGGTGCAGTGCCTGGGGACCAATAAGCAGCCATTGAGTGGCAGGCGTAACATTGAGATTGATATCATTGTGACACACCCCCATCCTTAGACAATGGCATTCTTCAGGGTGACATTGATGTGGAGATCTGCAAACTAGGGGCGAGCGGTAAGGGGAGCTTACTCACTATCCCTCAGGCTCAAGGGAGCTACGCTCGGCTGTCCCTTGAGTAGGCAAGGAAGACTGGTCAGCCATGTGTGCTCTTCCAGACACGGGCTTGTCAGACAGAATTTTGAGCGACTGAGATTATGTACATCCCCGTGAAGAGACTACCGTCAGCTCAACTGAAACACTCCCCAGCCCCACACCGTTGTGTCTCACAGACCGGGTCTCATGGCCGTTCTTGATATGTATGTACCCTGTCCTGCTCAGCCCGGATATTCACTTACGTGGTGACAGAGACCACCTCAGTCCAGCCTGTTTGTCTAGGTCCTTTGCAAATGGGCTGCTCCTACTAGCTCAGGTCCACTTGCCCTACTCACCTGGGCCCTTCCCTCACAGCTTACAGTCCTTGGAGGAGGCAGCTGGCGAGAAGACTCACCGGAAGTGTGTGGTGCTGCCCCCTGCTCAGCTCTGCAGCTGAGATCAGTTGGATTCTCTCTCCCTCTGGCCCGCCCCCACCCTAGAGCTTCTTCATCTACCAGCTACAGGGTCCTCAGCCTCCTCTACGCCACTATCTCTATTGCTCCGATTGCAGCAAATATGAACTTTCTAAAATTGGCCTCTGATCATCCTGTTCCCCCACCCCACCCCCACCCCCTGCCACGCACGCTCTGGGGAAAATTTGACTCCTGACTAGTACCCTCCCTTTCATGATGCTCACCACAAAAGCAACAGCTGGGGCAGCTGGATGGACCCACCTCCCACCTCTCCCAGGTCCACCCCAAGGAACTTCCTTGAGCCTTTTTTTCAGGTGTTCTCCCAAGTTCCTGCCATCTAATCCCTAGAACAGAACAAAGCAGCGTGCTGTGCACACCTGTAATTCACACACTCCAGAGGCAGGAGGATTGATATTTCAAAGTCATCCTTGGTTTCCCTTCCAGCTTGAGGCCAGCCTTGGTTACATGAGACTCCATCTCAAAATAAACAAACAAACCGACAAACCCTCATGTTCTGTCCTCCACAATCACATTTCCCAGGATACCGTGATAACTGTGTTTCTGTAATCAGAGCTTCGTGCTTAAAGAGATGTGCCCTTTTTATTAATGTGCACTCTCTCCTCTCCCACTTCCCTAGTTAGCAGGCTCATTGTTGGAGCTGATGCTGCCAGGATGACAGACTGCATTTAGAAGCCCCTCCTTGTAGCTGGGGAACGACCTCATGGTCAAACACTGAGAGAAGAAAGAAAGCACCACTTGTCACGTCTGGTGATCCTCCATGAGGCTCATGGCGTCCTTCTCACCGTTCTCCTCCTCTGGAAGGAGCACAGGCCTGACAGTGGGAACCTCGACACCCATTTTAGACTGTGAAGATAAAAGCCACAGTCCAAAGATTGTAGCAGGGGCAGAAAATGGGAATTCCCACTTCTTTTTAAGTTTTATTTATTTTTAATGTTCCTATTTGCATATGTAAACTATACATAATAGTTGGTTTGCCATGATATTTTCATATATTTATATAACACGTTTGATCATATTCAGGGCCCTTCTGTTCAGCCCCTTCCTCTTCTCAAATAGTTTGTCTTCTACTTCGATGTTTATTTTAAATTTTTTTATCTATCTGTCTGTCTGTCTATCTATCTCAGGGTGGCAGTTTGAATGAGAATGGCCCCCACAGGTATATATGTTTGAATATGTGTGTACATGTGTCACAGCATTAGAGTGTGTGTGCATGTGTCACAGCATTAGTGTGTGTGTGTGTGTGTGTGTGTGTCACAGATTAGAGAGTATGTGTGTGTGTCACAGCATTAGAGAGTGTGTGCATGTCTCAGGGCATGCAAGTAGATGGAAGCTTGCTGGAGCTGGTTCTCCCCTTCCGCCATGGGGGTCATGGAAACCAAAGTCACATTGTCAGGTTTGGTGACAAGTACTCTTACTCACGGAGCCCCGCCCCCTCACCCCATTTTCCTTTCCTTCCTTCCTTCCTTCCTTCCTTCCTTCCTTCCTTCCTTCCTTTCTTTCTTTCTTTCTTTCTTTCTTTCTTTCTTTCTTTCTTTCTTTCTTTGTGACCCAACATATTTCATTAGGGTTATTTACAAGAATCTGGTACCAATGGCTACAATTTTGAACAAAATACCTCTTCCTTCCGGATAATCATTAACAGTCTACAGGTCCTCAGGGAAGGACGGGGCCTGGAAACCCCACCTACCCCACTAACTCCACTCCACAGAGCTGCTTTCTTGTCTGTGCTGCTCTGTTAGGCGGAAGAAGCAATCTTAAACTACTGCTGTTTGGGCTTTTCCTTCTTTTACACAACTGGATCTAATCCTGAAGAATCCACTACTAAGAGAGCCAGAGAACTCTTGAATGAGGCTTTTGGGTGCTGTGGCCCTGACTTCCTAGTGAGCAGCTGAACTAGCAAACAGTTATACTGAAGGGTGGAGCCTGTTGCCTAGCAACCCTTCCCCCCAGGGAGGGAGTGATAACTGCTTAGGTAATGGGTGAGTGGGTTCAGACTCACACCTAGGAGGAAAAGCCGCAGAAAAGAAAGTGAAACCCCTAGGATGCTCTAAGGCCTAGAAATTACTGAAAAGTGGCTAAGAGGGATTACTGTATAAGCACGGGATCCGACTTCAAATCCCTACACCATGTAAACAACAAGCTTGGGTGTGCACTCATGCCTGTAACCCCAGGGCTGTGGGGGACAGAGATGGCTTCCAGCCCACGTCAGGTTCAGTGAGAGATGTCTAGGGAATAGAGATTGATAGAGGATCATACACACACACACACACACACACACACACACACACTGAATTCTGCCTTTTGCATTTCTTGAGTCAGACTGGCTTAGCAGGGGAACAGAGCCAGAAGCGTGGGTCAGCACAGCAGAGACTGCTGAATAGGTGCTTCAAAAATACGGTTCATGGAAAAGTAAAAAGAAGAACCTGGATGTGGTAGCTGATGCCAGTAATCCCAGCACCCAGGAGGCTGAGTCAAGTTTGAAGCTAGCCTGGTCTACATAGTGAGTTCCAGGCCAGCCTGGACTGGAGAACAGAACCCTATCTCAACAAGCAAACAAATGATAACAGCAAAAAGACAAGACAATTAAAAAAAGAAAATTAAAAAACAGCTTCTCCATCTCTTTAAAATTTCTGATTCCTCTGTAGTTCCCAGGAGTCTAGAAGAGCTACTGGCACTTAGTAGGTGCCTAAAACACCTCCACTAAGTAAATAAGTGCACAGGAATGCTGGCCACAGTCCCGTTTCTGAGTTGTTTCTAGGAATTAAAGAGCAGGTACATTAATTGGAGAAGATGGCATAGGTACTGTAGGGATGGAGTCCCTGGGAGGCGGGACACAGAGACATCCTGTCCTGGCACTTGGAGTATCATGCCTTCTGTGGTACAATTGAAGTGGTCATCGCCCTCAAGATGCCTTCTGAGATGTCTGCAAGGGACTTGTCTCCTCTGTGTCCCAGAGTCCATGCTGACCCAATAAGAGCTAATGTCCTTCCTCCTCCATGTACAACTCCCAAAAGGGGTCACCTTGATGGAGGGAGGGAGGAGGGGCRAGGCGGAGGCCATTCCTCTTCCTTCGAGTTCTGCCAGGGTGGGAAGAACAGGGTGTAGATCATCTAAAATGGATTGTAACCACGAGGGGAAAAGTACAATTAAGATATCTTTAACACTTAGAAAGAAGATACTAAGTTGACTACAGTACTTTCCAACAAGAGAGAAGAACTCAGTAACAGAATGGCCAACTTCTGCTGATGGGTGCCCGAGGCTCCCAAGGGCCTGGTCTCCCTCTGCTCCCCCAGGTTCCCGCATCCTTGCTCACCTCTAGTAATGCCTTTCTTGTAGCTCACCAGGATCCCAAGGACATGCTGTTTCGTACTCAAAAGGCTGAGAGCATCAGATGGGAAATATACCCTAGGAGGAATCTCTCCAGATCCTTAGGACTGCAATTTGAAACAACCACTAACCTGAATTTGGGTAATGGACTGGGACAGCAGGGTGGCTCCAGGGACCTCTGGAACTTGAAAGCTCAAGGCACACACACACACACACACACACACACACACACACACACACACACACGATCCTCACAGACTTTAAAATCCAGATCTGCAGCAAGCTAGAAAACTGTAAGTTTATTCCCTGCTGCCTGGGAAGAGAGAGCACAGAGCCAGCCACTTGTGCTGGCATCTGTCTTAGCCAACCGAGCTGGCCCAAGAAGATAGCCGCAGCAAGGGAAACGGACCGTTGGCTTCCCTGCCTCCTACAGAGAGAAACAGAGTCTCCCACAGACAGCAGGAGCTCTGAGCTTCTTGCTTCTCCTGGCCTGAGCCCACACCAGCCTTGAAGCAGAAGGCCAGCAGCAGGGGAGAGATCTATGGGATCTTGCCGAGATTTCACACGCAATGAAGTTGACTTGTGATCAGAGTAAGAAAAATAACAGGTCAGCATCTTCCTGTGGCCTCTTCCCAGCGCCAACATGATCATCCTGGGAGGAGTTTACTCCCCTTGTACCAGGGAGCTGTAACCACCCTGTCCCTTGCCCCCACTGTACCATGCAAGGTTTAAAAAAAAAGAGCAGCCGGACAGTTCAGCAGATAAAGGCATTTCCACCAAGCATTTGAACACAGAACCCACACAGTAGAAGGAGAGAACTGACTCCAACCTCCATTCGCACCGCCATCCCTCATGTGTACACACGGCACGCACACGCATACACAATGATACATGTGTACACAAGGCACGCACACGCATACACAATGATAACACTTTTTTTTTCTCCTCACAATTAGGCTTTTTTTTTTTTTTAAACTGTGGAAGCCAGGCTAAATGAAGTTTAAAATTTTAAGAAGAGATGGCAAAATATGAGATGTCATCAACATATGTCAGTCCTGACGATGGCAGGGAGTTGTCCCTTGAGGGGATGGGGCTCACTAGGAGGAGAGCTCAAGTTGAGTGTACAGAGGGCAAGTGTTGGGGCAGAGGGTTGCCCCAATATCCTTGGGAACAGGCCTGCCAATTATGGCTGTCCCTTCATCCACAGACTGTCCTTCCTTGGCACCAATTTTCTGTGCAGAACTGAGCCTGGCCAGCAAACTCTGCAAGTACCAGGGGACCCTGACACAGTCACACCTTTGGAAGCATCAAAGCCAGGGCAGGCATGCTCCAGTTATGCCCAAGGCCTTGTTTCTGCCCCATATCTCTGCCAGACAAAGGGTGAGCAAGGGGGCTAGCCAAACCACCCTATGTCCAAAGCCTCTTTTCCTGATTAGCAAGAAGCCTCATCCAAGTGGGTCCTGGGTTGATATTAATTAGCAAAGTTTTCCCTCTTGCTGGAGTAGCTCTGACTGATGGCAACAGGCAGGTAGGGGTGAAGGTATTGCCCTCAGGAACCTTAAATCCAAGCCCCACGACATCACTAAGACAGTGCACAGGGCCCTAGGCTGACTGCCTCCTCCCTATCCACAGGGACCTGGATAAGACCACTTCCAGCATTCCTGCTCCAGGTGACAAGGGCACAAGCCCTTGTCAAAGCACAGCCTTCCTTCATCCCTCTCGGCTGTGCCGAGCAAGCTATCATGACAGTCCCCCAACACTGCACCACAGGAGGCCCAGAAACCCAGCCAGAACCCTGCCTAATGCGAAGGCAAGTGCATGGCACCAGGTCCTGTTCCACAGGCTGTCTCCTGCCAGGACACATGGGGGCACTTCTGGGAAATGAGATGTGGACAACAAGGGTGTCTTTGTATTTTAGACCTGCTGCCACTCTCTGGCTGGGTGACCTGGGGCAAATTAATTACCCTCTCTGAGCCTTCGTTCTCCCTCAGTCCTAAGAATAATCGCAGGGACCTCAAGGGATAATTGTTGAGTGGAATGAGATGAATACTGAGCACTTAAATCACTCAGCCCCTCCCCCTCCAGGCCAAGCATCTTGTTTACCCTTGCTTTAGACACAGGACTGCACAGAGTAGTCTCTGTATTCCCTTCTTTCTAAAGAAAAGACAAAATACACTGGGCCATTGTCACTCTTGCCAATACATTGTCTCATTCAGTTCCCACAGCAGCCTGGCATAGTCCAGCACTTGCTGTCCATGGCTCTCAAGTGCAGGAATTCAATCGCCCATGGTTTGAAAATATTTGGAAAAAACACACTGGGTCTGTGCTGAAGAAGTACTGGCTACTCCCTTACTGCCCCTTAGCAGAGTATCACAACCATTTACATCCCGTTTGTGTTGTCTCGGGTAGCTTATGGAGTCTGGAGGTGCTATAAAGGGTGAGAGGAGGTGAGGAATATGCGAATCATATGCAAATATAGCACCACCTCAGAGGAGGGGCTTCAGCACCTGTGGCTCTGCCGTCATGGAGAATAAGGCTGGAAGTTAATATGCAGTTATGGAAATCGTTATGTCATCAGGCCAAGAGCTCACTGACAATGGTCCCCTGGGCGGACCTATGTGTAGGACACATAAGCTATTGTGTCTAAGGACCTAAACTAAGGGTAGGACTGTGGATAGAGGAGAAGCTAAGGAAGGGAGGAAAAAGAAACAAGAACTGTCTGTATCCCCCCAAGAGAGCTGATGGTCACCAGCAGGGATGTTTGCATCAGACATCCCAGAAATGTTGCAGGGCACAGGCACTTAGAAGGCTTGGTCCAGCTACGTGCTCTTGGCACCACTCTCCTGAAATCTGAGCCCGCACTGGCTCCCTCCCTCAGCAAACTACTCTCTTCTCCAAGTCTCAGCTATCCTCTGTGAAACAGGGGTAACCACAGCATCTACTCCTCGCATTACCAATGTGCCGCATACAACAAGTCTCCTTGTGTGTGCTCAGCAAATGTCAGCCATCGATATTTGCTGTCATTGCTGAAGAGACTGAGGGGCTGGGTGTCACCTGCCTCTCTCCCCCAGAATGTGGCGGGCCATGCCTGCCACAGAAATTCAGTGGATTAGGCCTCTCTTGTCTCCCATTCTCTCACAGCAAGCTCAGCTTGTTTGGGAAGCGTGTGGTGGGGGAAGCACTGGGCACAGGGCTGTAGGACTAATGTGCTCTGCCTCTCTCTGCTCCCTTCTCCCCCAGTCACCAAAATCCTAGCGCTCTCKCTTCTTCCTCTTGTTCCAGGCTAGATAACAAGGCTCCAAAGAGCACATGATGAATTCGCTCACTCTCGGAGACAGATGGCTGAGAGCCACTTGACATACTCTTTCCCCAAGAGGTTTATTTTATTTCTAAGAAGGATGGAAACTTGATCTGGGGAGAACGGCTCAGTCAATAAGGAGCTTGCCTTGCAAGTATGTGACAGCCTGAGTCTGTTCCCAAAACCCACATCAAAAATGAAGGGGCTGGAGAGACGGCTCTGCAGTTAAAGAGCTCTTGTTGCTCTTGCATGGGACTTGGGTTCTAGTCCCAGCCCTTACAAGGTGGCTCACAACTATCCTTAACTCCACTTTCAGGGGCTCTGACATCTTCTGACCTCTGCAGGTGCCAGGCACACATCGGGCGCACAGATAAACATGCAGGCAAAGCATTCGTTTAGATAAAATAAATATAAATATAAATATAAAATAAGTAGATAAATATAAAACACTCAACAAACAAACGAACCAAATAAACAACACCACCCTCCCCCAATACACTGAGCACGGTAGCAGTGACCCGTGTTGGTGACTCCAGCACTGGGGGGTGGGGGGGCAGAGACAGGCAGATCCCAGGGGCTCACTGGCTGGCAGCCAATCTGTACTTCTTGATGAGTTCCAGGCCAATGAGAGAGAGACCCTGCCTCAGAAAGGAAGGTGGGGGACTCCTGTGGTATGACATCTGAGCGTGTCCTCTTGCCTCCACATACATGGGCACATACATGCAACAGCTTTCCCCCACCAGGCATTCATGCACACACACATACACACACACAAGTACAAACACACAAGCACACACGCCCAGGGCTTACGCTCGATGTCCACTTAAGGCAGGTGCTCTGAACCTGGGCCCATGATGGTCTGAGGGAAGGTACAGCGTGCTTGCACAGTTCTGTCCCGGGAGTAAAAAGTTCTGATCATTTTGCCAGACTCACTATTGGCCTGTGGATCAATCAGATTTGAAAAGTGTTCCTTCCAGGGCAGCTGAAAGCGGCGTTCTTTACTATCTCTGGCCACCTGAAATATAGCTAATGCAAACGGGGCTGAAGTTTTAATTCTATCTGTAGAGGTTAACTCTGATTTACATCTCGACAGCACTTGTAGCTGGCCACTACTGTATCATGTGACATGAGATGGTGGGAAGGTAGCGGGAGGTTGGTGTCTTGGAGGACAGAAGGGCTTCCTAATAGTTAGGGTTCTCAAGGTACATTCACACATTCACTCTTGCGTTAGTACTGACGAGTACTAGGGTGTGCCGAGAGGTCGTCTCGGCCTGCTGGGACTATCGGGCTGGCTGGGCTGGGCTGGGCTGGCAGTCAATGGTATTAATTCATGTTCCTGATGCCCTGTAGTCCTGTGGGCAAGAGAACTTTTCTCCCCTTGAAGGCTGTTGGATTCCTGCTGAGGAGAGGCCGAAGTAGCTATGAAGATTGCAATCCAAAGAGGCTGGGGATTTTCAAGTTGTTTCTCCACAGACAGTTCTTTTGTTTTGCATGTGTGTTCATGTGTGCACACACACATATGTGGAGGACAGAAAGACACGCTGGATGTTGCTCTGCAGGAGCTGTCTGCCTTGCATTTGGAGACCATATATCCATTCATTTGGCATTCGCGAATTCAGCTGGATTGGCTTGCTAGTTAGTTTCAGCTCTCTCTCTCTCTCTCTCTCTCTCTCTCTCTCTCTCCAGCACTGGGATTGCAAGTGTATGCTTCCATGCCTGGCTTTTTACATGGGTGCTGAAGAGCTGAACTCAGGTCCTCGGGCTTGTATGACAAGCACTTCACCACCTGAGCCATCTCCCCAGCTCTATCAATGGCCACTTCACAGTTAACTATTCTATCATCATCATCATCATCATCATCATCATCATCATCATCATCATCATCATCATCATCACCACCACCACCATCATCATCGACAGGATCTCCTGGCTGGCCTGGAACTCACAGAGATCTGCCTGCATTTGCCTCCATTGTTGAAGGCATGCACCCACCTGGTGGCATAGTTAACACTGAATGGATGCTGGATGGTGGTGATGGATTGTAACTGCCTGCGTTACCTGGAAGGGAAGCTGGGGATGGATGGGAAGGTGGCAAAAAAGAGACTGAGACCAAGACAACACCTGCTATTCAAGGTCTCAAAGTTTAATGAAGAACTCCCAATATATATCGGCAGGGGGAACAGTCTGGAAGCTTCTCAGCAGAATCAGTTCAGTTGCTCCACCGGTGGCTAGTGTTTTTCAGGAGACTGCAGGTCCTTGATGAACAATAGGCTTCACCTTGGTCTGAGCACTCCACCCTAGGTGGAGGGGGTTTTGGCTAACAAAGGAGTTCTTGCTCAAAGGCTGGGAGAAGAACTTCACGTTGGTCGATGTCAAGTTCCTGCCAGGTGGCATGGCACCCCAATAAGRCTCTCTACAGTGGATGACTCCTGGGAAATACGAGGACTTAGCTTGTTGGTTTTATTGGCCCTGAGATGTCTTTTGCTTCTGCCACCATCAGCTTCTCCATTCCCGGGCTTTGGTATGAGTCCTTTATTTACTGTTGTTATTTGGTTTAGAGTCTTACTCTGTAACCCAGGCTAGTCTCAAACTCACTGTGTATCATATCAGGTTAGCCTCAGACTTGCAGCAACCCTCAGCCTCCCAGAGCTGACAGTCTTACAGGTGTGAGCTGCCAGGCCTGGTGTGTGGAGGAGGGGTGATCGGCCTTTACGGGGAAGCACGGATTGCCTTGCCCGTGGCTCAGCAAGGGCTCAGGGTCGGTTATCAGTGTAACTGCTGAGAGAGTGCCCACCAGGAAATGGAGGAACGCAGGGAGTGCCAAAGCGACTGAAGCTGCTGGACATGGCAAAATGGATGTGGCTCAGTCTGTGCGGTGCTTGCCTAGCACGCAGGAAGTCGTGGGTTCAGTCCCCAGCACCACACACACCACACACACCTCATACCTGGTGGCACATGCCTCAAAGCCCAGCACTTGGGAGGTGGAGGCAAGAGGATCAGAAATCAGGGTCATCCTAAGCTACACAGAAAGTTTGAAGCTAGCCTGGGCTCCATTAAGACCTCATCATCTCAAACAAGCAAAGCCACAGTAGAAGCACATTAAAGCTGAGCATCAGGCCCACAGAGGCCCTCACCAACTAGGAAATGAGAATCATGGATGCTACAGGAATCATAAAGGGGCCTCCATGGACTTCGCACTGTGCCCATGCCAGCTTGTCGTGCCCGCTTGGAGATCCCATATTTGAGCCCTGAATTCTCACATGGGAATCGACTGGACATGGCTGAGCCCGGCTGGTCGCAAAGCTCTGAGAACCACCTGTCTCTGGCTGGGGTCATTTTTAGCACTACACACCACACACACACACACACACACACACACACACACACACAGAGAGAGAGAGAGAGAGAGAGAGAGAGAGAGAGAGAGAGAGAGAGAGGCAAGCAAGCACCAGCACTGTACACAGAACACACAGAGAGCCCAGGATTGCGTTCCAAATGGTCTGTTTTGCAGCAGTGCAAGCATTTCCAGTAGTGTCTGCTAAGAGCATCCCTTCCAAAGTGGTCAGCTCTGGGGGACTTCCGTGAATGMGTTCTGGAGGCACCACAGCCCCTGCCAGGGAAAGGGAGGGTGGGCCAGCRTCCATGGACATAGACAAAACAACCCCAAGGAATCCAAGTGACACAGTATAGAATTTTAAAAAACTTGTTARGGGGAATGACCTCCTTTGTATGCAGCTGTTGTTAGCTGGGYACAGTTACAGCTCCCTTCTGCTGGCAGCCCGAGGCCCTCAGTGTGGCCTCTGTCTTGTCAACATGAAGCCCTTTGGCCTTCAAGTCTATTGTTTTAGTTAAAATGTCAGACCCACTCTTCTGATTATTATTGATCTTTAATTTTTTATTGCATTAATTAATTTATTTGTGTGTCAGGGGGCAGCTACACATGCCAGGGTATGCATATAGGGGCCAGAGGACAACTTTTGGAAGCCGGTTCTTTCCTTCTATCATCAGGGTTTTTGGGATTGAACGTAAGTCATCAGGCCTGGAGCAAGTGTCTTTAACCACTGAGCTACCTTNAGAGAGAGAGAGAGAGAGAGGAGCTAGTGTGGTTGCTCTGCCTCCTTTCCTAAGATACAGGAAGAATCCTCATCTGCCGCCTGAGCTCTGAGGTCCTTGTCTCCAAATCTACTTGTTTTCTCTAAAGATTACCCAGTCTTGGGTATTTCGTTAGCAACAGAAAAAGACCTAAAGCARCTATTCCTACGTTGGCTTGAAAATAGCTCCTTCCAAAATGGGTAATTTCCTTTGACAGTAGTTAAGGCAACTGGCCCACAGGGTGGGGGCTATCTGCCAGCATCACCCTGAAGGCTGGAGCAGGGGCTGGCTCACTGATGAGTATAAATGCCACACAGTAGGACTTCCGCACCTCAGGCATGGGCAAACTGTAGGCCTCTCAGAGGCCTCACAGAGGGATCGCAGGAACTGAGCCAGAGTGGGTCAGCGGTGGACAGGCACCCCTAGGAAACGGGTGAAGGCTGGTGTTAGACGCAAGTGGGGGGGGGAGRCTTTGCTTGGACTGTTCTCAGGGGCTCTCACAKCCTCTCTGTGACCACCCTGCCTTGCTGTGGAGGCAGAAGGAGCTGGCATTGCCATGGTAACCAGGCAGCATCAACTTCCAACTCACCTCTGAATTTTCTATAGCAACAAGAGCCCCTGATAACACATCTGGAAAGCAAGAGCCCTCAGTGGGAAATGATGCCAGGGATCTGCAGAGAGCTGGGGAGGGGTGGCCTTCTCCTTTATGCTTAATAAAAACGCACAAGCTCACCCACATCCAGGCCCAAGAGAAAGAAATGCTACCAAGACGGAGGACAGGGATACTGTTTTCATGACATTCGTTGAAACACTCGAGACTACAGATCACTAGAACCAGGAGCTGAGGAGACAAGATTGATGGATCTGGTTATCAGTGGGTCGGTCTGGACAGTGGAGGTGACATGGGATGGTCTGGTCAGTGCAGGGATCTAGCCCACCACTGCACTGTCAGGAGAGCCCTGAGCAGTGGGCATAGCTTCACCAGGAGGAATGCAGCAGCGCTTCTCAGTGGCTGCTGACATGTGGGCCACAGAAGGYCTGCAGGTGGCTGACCAGCCTTCCACATATCACAGCTAGTTACAACACCCTTCGCTGTTGTCCACTAGATACCATCAGCATCCCCTGAACTGTGTCAACCAGAAATGTGTTCCCTGAGGATGAACCTACTCCATCTTGAGATCCACTGTGTGGTTGTGGTGGTAGCAACGGTGATATGTGTGTGTTGTGAGTGTGTATGAGTGTGAGTGGGTGAATGTGTGTGAGTGGGAGTGTGAATGTGTGGATGTATGTGTATGTGTATGTGAGTATGTGAGTGTGAGTGCTGTGTGTGTGTGGGTGTGAGTGTGTGAGAGAGTGAGTGTTGTAAGTGTGAGTGTGTGAGTGTTGTGTGAGTTTGTGTGTGTCTGTGTATGAGTGTGTGAGAGTGTGTGTGTGAGTGGTGTGAGAGTGT
>BDUI01002294.1:66373-91003 GCA_002335545.1 Apodemus speciosus | reverse complement strand
TATTTCTGAAAAGCGACAGCCCCAGCTGCTCTCTGACTACGCAAGGCCGTTGACGTTTGTCCTCTCTGTTAACCACTGAGTCATCCTGGAGTTCATGGGAGCGGGGAGGGAATTCAGGCCTTGGCAAATGTGGCAGGCCACTCAGCTCCTAGCTATGTGCTAGACAAGCCTGCCTGTCTCTCTGAGCCTYCTTTCCTTAACTAGGAATGGGGAACCCTAAAGTCCATCATGTCCATCACTGGAAGGCAGCATGCACATCTGCRAAAGAGTCACACACTAAAGGGGGGATTTCTGTTGTTCTTATTGAACATCTGTATTCAGAATTATTGCTTTGAGGACCYTGGTGAGCCCCACTCATCTTGGCTTTTTTCTTAAACTCATAAAATCATACTTGTTTATTTAATTGTGCATGGATGTGGGGAAATACATGTCATGGTGTGTGTGTGTGTGTGTGTGTGTGTTAGTGAGAGGACAACTTGAGGGATTTAATTTTTTTCCTTCTACCATGTGGATGCCAAGGGATGGAACTAGGTTGTCAGGCTTGGTGGCAAGTACCTTTATCAGCTGAGCATCTTGCCAACTCCATTCTGAGTTCTTTGAAAGAGCCCTCTTTTCACTCTCCTAGTGAACCTTCAAATAACTCTTGTATGTAACTCACACAACTCCTGGCTTCATATCATTGTTTCTTGCATCCTGGGCCGTGCACCTTGTTGTACCAATTGGACACACTGGCAAACTCTGACAAACATTTGACATTCCGCGTTTATTAAGTATCTGCTCAGACACTATGATGGTTCTTCTTGGTTGTCAGCTTGACACACCTGGGAAGAAGAAGCCTCAAATAAAAATAAAAAAAAAAATCACCTCCATCAGCTTAGCCTGCAGGGGTGTCTGTGGGAAGTTTTCCTGATTAATGAAAGATGTGAGAGGGCCTGGCCCACTGTGGGCGGTACCAACCTTAGGTGGGCCTGGCCTATAAGAGAAGGATACTGAATTGTGAACCCAAGAGCAAGCCAGGAAACAGTGGTTCTCTGTGTGTGGTATCTGCTTGAAGCTCTTGCCTTGAGTTCCTACTATAGCTTCCCTCTATGATGGACTGTAACCTTTAAGAGGAAGAAAAGCCTTTCCTCGGTTCCAGTCAATGTTCTTATCACAGCAACAGAGAAGCAAACAGGGGGCAGGTATCTGTATGGTATGCTGAGCCTGCCAGTAAGCAGAACGGAGTCCCTTTGTATCCAGAGTGTAGAAAGACACCAACTATTATCCCAAAGTCTGCTATGCAGTTTGTTGAAAATCAGGGAGGGCATGAAATACCCTCCCTGGCAAGAGTGGACAGAGCATGTGCTGAAGGGTGTGTACGGTGTCTTCACAGACAAAGAAAATCTGAACAGCCGTGGTAGAGATGAGGTTGTTAGCCCGGTAGACAAACGGTGGGGGAGCTTTTTAAGAGAGAGGGATCTCCTGAGCACAGCTCTGAAGATGGATCACACAGTCTCAGCGGCAGGCGATTCTGTAAGAGAGGGGCTAGATCTAGCTGCTCGGGCAAAGGTCAAGTGCAGGGAGCTGAGAGGATGTGCAGACCACATAGAGCTTTGTCAGCCATCTTGAGGGGCCTTTCTCTGCATGGTGTGGAAGATCGTCGCCAGAGACTTGATTTTCTCTTCCAGAGGATCAGAGGTTCCATATCAAGGAGAGCTGGGGCTGAGAAGACAGCTCGTTCAGTGAGTGAAGTTCTTGTCATACGAGAACCAGGACCTGAGTTCCATCTCCAGCACAAACATGAAAGGTGAGGCAGGAGAGTGAGCGAGCTCTTGTACTCATCAAGGAGGCAAAACCAGCAGATTCCTAGTGGCTCGCTGGCCAGCTAGTCTGCCCCCAACTAGAGAGAGGGGGGATAGGGTGACAGAAAAGGAAGCTGGGAGACCCAGGAAATCATTGCCATAAAGTTGGGCACCTTATATGATGATAGTGGCTTGCATTGGGGGAGGGGGGAGTGGCTTAGCCGGGAAGTAGGGACAATGGTCAGAATGTGGGCCCAGCTGAAGCTGGGATCTCCGTTTGCTGCTTTATTGGATGTGGAGAGGGGTGGAGGAGGCACCAAATATTTCAGCTGAGCAGTAGGCTAGAGGTGTTACTGGTGCCGTGGGGAGGCTGTGGGTGGGGATGGTTTGGGGAGGGGGTGGCTTAGGGACTTTGGATTTGTGGAGTTTGTGATGCCTGTTAGACATCTAAGTCAAGATGTTGAGTGGGTGTTCGGATATATCAACTGACGTCCAGGAAAGAGGTCTGAGCTGGAAATATAAATGTGGGCGGCATTAGCATAGAGCTGGTATTTAAAGCCACGAGACTAGGTTGCCATGAGCCTTCCTCCCACAAGGCTTCTGATCGGCCTATAGCCAAAGCTTTTCAGAAGACAAGCAAGACCCCACTGGTAGTAACACCCAGATCTCACAGGTTCCTTGTCCTCCACTGCTACTCCCTAGGGAGTCTTCCAGGGAGCCTTGGCCAGTCCCTTGGGGAGTCCCATTGCCTTCTCACTCACAGATCGATCCAGCCTCCTAACCATCATAGTCCCTAATGATGATGCTCATCTGTGCTAGGAGGATCGTCACCATCCTTATACCGCAGCCCTCAAGGTCCAGAGACTAACTGTATGCAGAGACACATGTCTTCTTGACTCTTTCAAACTTGTGTGTTGGAGACTTACAAAGCTCTGTGAGTTCAGGTCCAAGCTCTGTGTGGCCTATTTGTTCCCCAAATTCCGTGCACTTGACCTTCTCTTGGAGCTGTCTGATGCCACACAGGGAGGGCACAGTGTCACGAAGTCAACATGGCACATCTTATTCATGTGTCAGTGTTCTTGATGAGTAAAATAAAAAATAGAATAACTAAATCTCCTAATAATGATAGCAATTTGTTTAAAAATGAAAGCCTCAAACTAGATTAGAAGCTGATATCAACTCCAGATTCACCTATATATTCTTCCATTGTAACTCTTCTTCAGACATCCCTAGGACCTCTTAATACCCTCCTGTGTGTGGTGATCTATGCAGTTTGAAGTTCTAGGTGCTGTCAGTGATTGTAAAGAGAGAAAGAGAAGAAGGGGTGGGGGGAGCTGTGAGTTAAGTTTCTTAGCTGGGTGGGGTTAAGTCCTGGAACAGAACTCAAAGGAGACAGGAAAGTGACAAAATGGGGCAGTGAATTCTCCCAGAGGAAAAAACAAACCATAATTCTACATAGGAAGTAGTGTTTCCCAAAGTCTTTATAATGAAGGCTCCCAGGATCACCCAGATCTGAAATCAACGCTAGGCCACTGACAGTTCAAGATTCTAGGACAGGTCAGAGGAAGAGTGAATGTTAGATGTGACATGTGGCATGTGGGCTGCATGTGGAAGGAAACATGCAGGAGTTCTAGGGAAGACCGCCCACGCCCATGCCCTCTGTCAGGCAGCCCATCCCATTCCCAGTGAGCAATCCCCAGAGCTAAACTCAGCACCAAGGTCTAAGCCAGTAGTTCCAAGTGACGGAAGAGTCAAGATCACCAGAACTTTGGAGCCCATTAAATATACTCATCTTGGGTCTCCTCTTTTAGACCTGAGTCATAACCTAAGAAATGTTTTGGAAGGGCCTTAGGTCTCCTGGGTTAAGTTTCATGTCTCTGCAAATGTCTCGCATGGGGTGTGGTCCAGTTCTTGATGTCCACCGCCTGGGTACTGCGCCAGGGAATGGACTGCATCCATGGAAAGTAGAAAGCTATGTAAGACCCAGACCATGCCCTCAGATAGTTCAGAGACATGAAAAGAAAGACAAATGGCAATTTCTCCAATGAATTCAAGGCAATGGAATTATGCCTCTCCAAGCAATGCTACTGAGAACTAGGGAATGTGACCCACTCAAAGGCTATGAGATCATAGGACGGCCTGAGCCAGTGTCTCTCATTAACTGGCCAAGAGATTCACAAACTGCAGCGCAGACACTGAGCCAGAATTCCAGCTGGCCCAAAGGGGAGTCTGGGTCTCATTGTGTCTGCTGGCCTGGTGGGCTGGCAACACCCCCAGGGAGAATGGCTGCCTGGGAGGAGGGGTTTGGACCAGCTTGTACAGAGATGTTGAGAACAGATGTGAGACACATAGAAGGAAAAGCAAGGGTCTTCCTCTTGGCCCAGCTCTTGACTAGGGTCCAAATGCTGTGATACAGTTTTTGGGATGATCCTCAGATGCTGCTTCATGCCTCAGGCAGAGCAGAGCTATCCGTGAGGTGTTTTTCCTGCTCACGAATAGACATACATGTTTCTCCCCTGCTTTGTAGCATAAGAACTGCAGGCATCGTGATTGTTATTCACAGAGCAGTGAAAACGTTGGAACATGAAATGTTCCCCCTTAGGGCTGTGGCTCAGTTAACACAGCACTGATGGAAGATGAAAGAGATGAGAGAATCCTCACAGCTCATGAGTCAGCTGGCCTGGTGTATATGTTGGGGAACAATAAAGAGACACATCAAACAAGGTGGGAGGCAAAGACTGACTCTGGAGGTTGTCTTCTGACCCCTATATGTACACTGTGGTATGAATGTGCCAATAGTGACAGATATGAACACACACATACACACACACACACACACACACACACACAAACACACACACACACACACACACAAACACACACACACAGGGAAGGGTTGGTCCCAGCAGACATGCTGTTTGGAAGGTCCTTGATATTTTAGGAGGTAGGGCCTATGTGGAGGAAGTACCCCCTGAGGGTGCATCCTTAGTGGCTCTATCCTGTCCAAGACCACTCTGTCTTACTCTCTGCCTCCCATCAGTCATGAGACTGATAGCCTCCTCCTCAAGCTCTCTCTATGATGCTCTGCTTTACCTCACTCTCAGAAACAGTAGAGCCAAGCCTGGGGACCAAAATCCCCCACTGTGCGCCAACACACGCTCTTTTTCCTGTCAGTTGTTTCTCTCAGGTTTTTAATTTTAATGTTTTAAGTTTTATTTTATAAAATGTATATACAACAAATTTGCAAATAAAAATACCACTAAAAATTAACCAGACCCTCAAAATCTATACAATTCAGTGAACTCCCACACAGTTAGAATGGAGTTACCCATTACATTTTACCCCTCTCTATGCATGCATTTAGCACCCAAACAAAAATCGTCTATGACAGAGTTAGATGTAGACTAACAATTAGCCTTATGTCATCTTTCATAACTCATGTCTGTCACCTGCATTCAGTCTTCAGTCTCTCCTCATCCCCTAAAATTTAGCCTTTATTTTTTTCTATATATTATATGTACTCACACATACATTGGCTTACATGTACACATATGCTATTGGTTAGATTCTGCATATGAGAAAGAACATACAGTTTTATTCTTTTTAAAATGTGTTATCTCACTTATACATTCGAAGTCCAATCATTTCCTGTAAATTCTTAAACTTAATTTTTCTTTAGTGCTTAATAGTGTTCTATTCTATTCTATTCTACACACATATGTATATGTACCAATTTTTCATTATTTGTTCACCTGTTGATAGGCAATGAGATTGTTATAACATCCCAAATGTAACACAAACATCAGGGGAGACAATTCCTAGCAAAATGTAGCATAAGAGAATTAATGCCCAGTGTCTGTGGCTCCTTTTTGTGGGTAGCAGCAAGATGAACATCTGGGGACTCCACTTGAGACCTTCCCTGTATATCCTCAAAAATACTTTTACTAGGAGGAAATTCCTGGCATGGAGTCCTACACCAGCAGGCAAATAGAAAGATCCAGAGGAGTCTGGTTGGTACTATTTGATGATAAGGACTTTTGTGAACCAACAAACTGATGGAGGCCAGAGAAACTCAGTGTGTCACAAAAACGATCAGACTGGGGTTGGGACCAGTAAGCGTGGCTTCGTGGGCCATAGACAGAGGTAGTGATCGCAGCCCAGCATGTCCCGGAGGAGGCACCCTTCCGCTGTCTGAGGATCTGAAAGAAAGCCTGTGTGACACAGTTGTGATGATTCCCACAGACAACACACCAATTTCACAGCACCTAAAGTCACTTGTGAGACAAAGTTCTGCATGTGTCTATGAGGAAGCTTCTAGATCAGGCTCTTGGGAAGATCCAACCTGACTGCAGTGGCACCATCCCTTGGCTGGAGACCCTGTGAGAATGCAAAGGAGACAGCAAGCTGAGCAGCAGCATCCATCGCTTCCTGCTTCCCGTCTCAAGATGTCACATGACCAGCTGCCTCACGCACCAGCCTTAATGTACTCGTCTTTGAACTGCAAACCAAAATAAACCCTCTCTGAGAAGGATCTAATACAGAGGTGCTTGTGAAGACAGAGGGGCAGAGTATGTGGAAACCAATGGCTATCTCCATATTGTCTGCCCAAGGCACCTGGCAAATGGCCCCACCTGAAAGGGTTGACACCACTTGGAAATTAAGCCAGGGAATCAGAGATTTCCCTGGGAAGGTCCCCTGAAGATGGACTTCCATATACCAGCAGCAAGTACCTCACTCACAACAGGAGTTCCTAGCAGGCATGCCAGGAGCCATGTTGGGAATGCAATTTTATCATTTATCCCATTACATCTCAGGCGATCTCTTTCCCCAATACTCACAGGGAGAATTGTGCTTGTCAAATAAGCAGCTCGATCTACAGACAGAATACAATCGGGGCCCTGGAAAAAGTTCTCAGAGTCACTAATGACTCCATTTCCGCTCCTTAGGCGATTTAGCAAGCACCTGGCATTAGCTTCAGCCCCCAGATCCTGACAGGAGCTGGAAGGCTGTGAGATCCACGGGTGAGATTACATGGCACTGTTTAATTTGTTCTGAGCTTCCTGGGAGCCGCAGGGAAGATCTCAGAATCACCACCTCCTCTGAAATACAGAAGAAAATAAAATAAAAGGTTGTGACAGAGATTTAAATGAGAATAAAATGCCAATTAACTTGGAGGAATTGAACTAGACTCTACTCCTCAGAAGATTCCCAGGTCTTGAGTGGTGGATCAGTTTCAATTTCCCCCAAAGCACCGACGGCCACACTGGGAAGTGGGCCTCAGAACAGTCCAGAACCCGGAGCCTGGCCCACGCCTTATCACTCTAATTGACAGCTAAGCCCTAGGAAGCTCCTATTTTCACCAAATGGATTCAATTTAATTTGAAATGGGGAGTTTTTCTTTTCCCCTACTGAAATATTTAGTTCAGTGAGCTTTAGCTACATATGCTTCCTGTCTTTACATTCCGCTACTCTTCCATTTTGTTACACACACACACACACACACACACACACACACACACACCCCTCCATCCGTGATTTATTTAGAAAAGATCTGACTTTCACCCACTCTGTAATTATACAGCCTATCGACCCATGCACCTATCTTTGGATGGAGTAATGGGATAAATGGGAGAGCAAATCTCATCCGCTCTCTATCCGGCAGGCTTCAGCAGGAAACAGACAAGCACGAAGCTGCTGAAAGTGAAAGGATGGGTAAGGCCCCTGTCTACCAAGTAGGGCGCATGTATTACTTGCAGCTCACCCAGAACTCCCACCTCAGGCTAACCAGGGTGAAAAAGATCTAGAATCCTGAACCATCAAAAGAAAGCAGGTGGGGTCTCCCTCCCACCAGGTGAGGTCTCCCTTCCACCAGATGGAGTCCCCGCCCACCAGGTAGGGTCTCCCTCCCACCAAGTCGGGTCCCCTCTCACCAGGTGGGGTCCTCCTCCCACCAGGTGGAGTCTTCTTTCACCAGGTGGGGTCCCCTCTCACCAGGTGGGGTCCCCTCTCACCAGGTGGGGTCCCCTCTCACCAAGTGGGGTCCCCTCTCACCAGGTGGGGTCCCCTCTCACCAAGTGGGGTCGCCCTCCCACCAGGCAAAGTTCCCTTCTAACCCCTACCCCAGTCCTGTGTTTATTAGCACTGGCAGACAGAGCAGAAGCATCGCTCACTCTGGGGTGTTACATACTGATACACTGACAAGCAATTATCTTCCGAGATAGTGTTAAAACACAGTAATTAATTGGAAGAACAAGTGAGAGAATGAACGGTGGCCACGGGCCGAGGCAGACTGTTATTTCTGGAAAAAAAAAATCCTCTCCATGAGGCTGGTAATTTAGCTTCAATGGGTCATTTGATTTCTGTCACCTCCCCAGCCACCCCTCCCCAAACCTTCCCAATGCCTTGCCTTTTCTAAAGCTTTGGCCTTGAATGTGTCTCATACGTCATTAAAGTGCAAGCCAGCCTCCCTAGCAACTTTCCAAAATGGTGCCTGGCACTAAAGAGGCCCACGGCTCAGCAGAGATGGCTCACACAGCCAGCCTTTGTAACAGGCCCGCTAGTGCCCAGCCTGCTGTGGCGCAGGCCTTTGTTTCAAACCCAGGCTGACACATGTCTGATGAAATAAAACAGCCCCACTTCAGCTGACTGATTCGGTGGGAACAAGAAGTTCACATGCCAAAGCATGGGCTGACCCTGGCGACCCCCTCGCCAGCGGGGGGTTGGGTGGGAGGAAGGCATTGTGGTCTCCCTTCACTAACAAGCCTCGCCTAGCACCGACCAGGATCCTTTCTCTTGCTTGTTTTCCTGAGGTGACATCCATTGACCTATATTTGATATTCTATGTAATATGTGTCAGCCAGCTCAGGTTTGATTGAGAAAAGGGACAAGGAAGAGAAGGATACAGGAAGGAGTCTGCGGGTCAGCAAAATCTTGAATTTGCTGTAAAGAATTCTTTGATTACAAGAAGCAGAAGCCAGCCAGACTTAGCTCCAAAGGAGAAAGTGGTGACTTATTTCATACATAGTGATGACTAACGAAATCCCAAAGAAAGCCTGTACCCAGCTCAGGAAGAGGGTAGACCAAGAAAGAAGTCATTTTGGCTTTCTGTCTCTTGTTCCCTTGCTGCTCAGAAGTCCCTTTGCCCTGTTAGTCTGGGTGGTGGTTGACTGGCCACCTTCCGCCTACCACGCCCACGTGTGGAGGGGACAGCAGGTGAGCTTGTCAGATTTCTGCTCTTTCGGATCCTGAAGGCAGGCCACGACTGGTCTAGTTCAGTGAGGTGTCCATGCCTCCTCCAACAGCCTTGACACCAGAAATCATTACAGAGGCAGGAGAGCGTGGGAACTCGCTGGTCAGCCACAGGCCATGCCTAGTTTGTGCGTAGAGAATCCTGGAATCTCAGCTTCCTCTGAAACAAAAATAAAGTAAAAAACAAAACAAAACAAAGCAAAAACAAAAACAAAAAAACCCAAAAAACAAAAACCAAAAYAACAACAACAACAAAAAACCCAAAAACAAAAAACAAAAAACAAAAAAAAAACAACAAAGCTGGTTTGTTCTAGAAAGTGAGTCACTTTGAGCAGAAGAGTTGTGCAGGGAGCCGGTGAGATGGCTCAGTGGGTAAGGGTGCTTGCCTTCAAAGCTCAGGACCTGAGTTCGATCCCTGATACCTACATGGTGGAGGGAGAGACCTGCTCCTGAAAGTTGTCCTCTGACCCCCACACCCACCATGGTTCATGTCTATACCCCCAGTAAGTATAAGGGAAAAACCCTGTTGTGTGAACTAAAAGAAAAGAAAGTAACTTCAGTGCTGAACTGGCTGGTTTTGTGTGTCAACAACACAGGCTGGAGTTATCACAGAGAAAGGAGCTTCATTTGGGGAAGTGCCTTCATGAGATCCAGCTGTGGGGCATTTTCTCAGTTGGTGATCAAGGGGGGAGGGCCTAGCCCCTTGTGGGTGGTACCATCTCTGGGCTGGTATTCTTGGTTCTCTAAGAGAGCAGGCTGAGCAAGCCAGAGGAAGCAAGCCAGTAAGGAACACCCCCCCCCCCATAGCCTCTGCATCAGCCCCTGCTTCCTGACCTGCTTGAGTTCCAGTCCTGGCTTCCTTTGGTGATGAACAGCAGTGTGGAAGTGTAAGCGGAATAAACCCTTTCCTCCCCAACTTGCTTCTTGGTCACGATGTTGGTGCAGGAATAGAAACTCTGACTAAGACAATTGCTATAACAAGAGTTTATTCCTCATTCATTCAGGAGGTTAGAAGTCCCAGGTCAAAGTGCAAGCCAGGGTGACCCCTGTGAAGGCCCTGTCTGGCTTTCAGATGGACAACTGGCTGCCACCTTACAGCTTACAGTCTGTTCATATGCCCCTCTCCCTCGTGTGTGTGTGTGTGTGTGTGTGTGTGTGTGTGTGTGTGTGTGTGAAAAGACAGGGTGAGGGTGCGAGGCAGCTGAGGAACAATACGTCATCTTTATAAATTAAATTTATTTTTATTCGGAAACACAAATTTGTACATGTTAATGGGGAACACAGGCGTCGTCCATCCATGTATCCACTGCGTGCTTTGAAGGTGTGCAAGCTGCTCTTTCTCCTAGCTTCTGCAGGCAGACRTCCTGCCCCTGCCCTCCAYGGCTGCCCACTGTGAGGCAGCGTGCAGGCATTCGTTTTCTTGCGATGGTGCTCGGTATCCACTGCCCAGCCTCTCTCTACCTCCCTGGGCTCCAGGCACTACTCTTCCACTTGTAAGTTCTTCACTTTTTCTTGTCTAGGTGTGTGTGCTTTTACACACTGGAAGCATGCACATGCGTGCGTGTTTGTGTGTGTGCAGGGGCATGAGGCACATGCCATGTGTGCACCACACATGAGTCATCCGCCTTCTTTGGATTTCTTTGTTTTTCCTTTTGTTTGTTCTAGACTGGAAGGTGGAGACAGGGTTTCTCGTTGTAGCTCTGACTGACCTGTGACTCACTATGTAGACCAGGCTGGCCTCAAACTTACAGAAATCCACCTGCTTCTGCCTCCCAAGTGCTGGAATTAAAGACGTACACTACCATACTCAGCCACCTCGTTTTTCTCACTGGTATCTCTCACTTAATCTTTTCTGATGGTGCTGCTCTTAGTGAAATAATTATTAGATCCCCACTAAGGGATCTTCTATGCCTTAACACTACTATTAGGGACCACGTTTCCAATATATGATCCCGAGGGGACAGAGCATATTGAAACCCTCCCAAAGGTCAGAGCTCATAGGGAAGGACACATGCAGAAGAAGTTGTGTTGTGTGTGTGTGTGTGTGTGTGTGTGTGTGCACATGTGTATGTAGGCACACATGTATATGAGTATGTGCACAGGACAGAGGACAGCCTTGGGTGTCTTCCTTGGTCACTACCTACCTTGTTTTTTGAGACAGGCTCTCCCACTGGGACTTGCCAAGTAGCCAGGCTAGTGAGCCAGGGAGCCCCGGGGTCTGCCTGTCGGCTTCCTCAGCACTGGGAACACAGGTGCATGCCGCCACCGCCTTGTGTGCGCTCTGGGGATTGAACTTGGGCTCCTAGGGTTGCAAGGCAAGCACTTTAAGGACTGAGCCATCTCCCCAACCTGAAAATCAAGATTTTTGACAAGAGTTCTTTTTCTCCCGCTCAAAGCCAATTCCCCCTCTTGTTGGTGCCATTCACTTCTAGTGACATCATCTTTCTTCCGTGTTAGAGAAGATTGACCCTTGCAACCCAGCATCACCTCTACAAACCACCAAGTCTCAGGCAAAAAGCAGCTCCAGTAGACAAGTCCTTATAAGACTGCTGATCTAGCCCAGCCTCAGACACATACTTCACACTATGCCAATCACTGCAGCCAGGGTTATCTCAGTCATATTTCCTCCCAAGCCCCCATGGAGTGTGAGTATTCAGATGACATACTGTAGAACCTCTTCAGGCCATAGAAAATGGAAGGGCTATGCATGCATGCATGTACACACACACTGCACACACATACACATACACACAAACTACATACACCATACACATGCATACACTGCATACACACATATACATACACTACATACACTACACACACTGTACACACACACTGTACACACATACTGCATACACACACATATACACATACATACACATACACTACACACACTCACACTACACACACACTTCACACACTATACACACTGTACACACACACACTGTACATATACATATACTGCATACATATACATTTATACACACATACTACAATACCGTGCACACACATACTCTGCATACACACACATACACACACACACACACACACACAGGTATGCACTATTTGGCCTCGGGAGTTCATCCTGTATATTCCAGTTAGATATTAAAGAAGCATTTAGAACAATAAACAGCTTTGGACCACATCTCACAGGATGTTTAGAGGTCATAGTTTCCTCAGAACCTTTCACCATGCTAAGAACTCACAAGCACATGGGATTACCCAACAGTCCTTCTAAGAGTAAACACCCAAGGATAGGGCTGACTGTGTCTTGCAAGCCACTGTCCTTAGATCCTGAACACATCTCTTATGGGACCTGGTTTTCATGATAGTGGATAAAACAGAAAGCTGGGGATGTGTAGGAGATTGAGGAAAAAAAACCGTTTCCATGCCTAAGACCTTCCATTAGTCCATGTTTCCTTAACTGTTATGAAATGGACATCAGGAAGAACTGATACAAAGAGATCTTCCTTCCCTCCCTCTAAAAGGCTCCCCAGTCAATGGTAACATCTTCCATGATGGAAACAGGGAATCATCGGTCAGCTGTAAGCCGCAAATCTTGCTCAGATACCCCCAGTTCTATGAGCACCCATTTGAAGACTAGATTTCAATGTGCACAGATTTTTCTAGAAAGCTGTTTCTTTTAACTAAGTTCATTATGGGAACAATAACATTTTCTGGATTCTGTATGCTGGTGGGCCCTGCTTTTCTGAATTACTTGAAGGGAGAGTATCTAGAATCTTACCTAAAGGAACAGTGAATAGAGTTTATAGGATTGAAACACACAGGGTGTTCTCCACTCAGCCCCATTATGGAGATGTCTCAGTGGCTAAGAATAGTCATTGCTCTTCCAGAGGAGCTTTAATTTCCAGCACCACATGATGGCCCACAACCACCTGCAACTCCAATTTCTTCTTCTGTTTTCTGCAAACATCTGGCATATATGCACGGTGCACAAACATACATGCAGACAAGACATGTACATTTTTGAAAAGTAATTTTTAAGAAGTACTCATAAAGCAGTGCATTGTGCAGAGCARGCCACCACACAAGGGCTAGAGGCTTCTGGAAATGGACAGGGAGTCTGTAGCTATGATAAGAGATTGCAAAACGTTTGGTGTTCCCAGTGGAGAATGTTCTTGTAGTGGGCACTAGAGAACCAGGGGCAAGACTTGGGGAAGATATATAGATATAATCTGGTGCTAAGTGTAGGGTTGTTTAGGAAGGAAGGGAGAGGAAACCAGGAGCTGAGAAAAAGAGAGAAAGAGAAAGAGAGAGAGAGAGAGAGAGACAGAGAGAGAGAGAGAGAGAGAGAGAGAGANAGAGAGAGAGAGAGAGAGAGAGAGAAAGAGAGAGAGAGAGAGAGAGAGATCAAAGAGCTGAAGCTGAGCTGGAGAATCAAGACAAAGGGAGCTGTAAAATTATAGGATTCATGGGGCCTTTGCATTTGGCCCCTCACATATATGTTTCATATATGTGAATATATGCATATATGTTTGAAATCAAGTGTATAGGAGCTACCATGCCTGCACATGCATCCATGTAACATACACACTTTAATGTCCTTTATCTATTCAAAGACCCAACTGAGAACCTACTCATTTAGGTAGGTGAGCCCCGTGTTTGACTCCTTTGTTTAGATGAACTGGTCAATATCCAATAAAATTGTTGATTGGTGTGTGGAAGCTCTTACTTCTGAGCTTGGAACCTTTTTTTTTCCCCAGAAGAAGGGTTGGGCTGGGAAACACCAGCCCTCCGAAGTGTTGTTATATCTTAGTTACTTTTCTGTTGTGACAAAAACCATGAGCAAGGTGGCTTGAAGAAGGCYTGTCTGGGCTTATGGTCCCAGAGAGCTAGAGTAATCGCGGTGGGGACGACATGGGGCAGGAAGCAGTTGTAGAGAGCCGAGCGCTCACATCCTCAACCACAAGCATGAAGCAGAGAGAGCATCTGGAAGCGGTGTCAGGCTTTAAACATCTAAGCCTGCCTCCAGTGACGTACTTCCTCCAGCAAGGCCACACCTCTTAAATCTTCCAAGTAACACCACCAACTGGGGAGCAAGAGTTAAAACATGTGAGCCTGTGGGGGACATTCTGCCTGTGTGTGTGTGTGGGGGGGGGGGGGTGCCTGTGTGTGTGTGGGGGGGGGGGGGTTCAGACTACTACATCTCATCTTCAGTTTATAAATATTTCTAGATTTTACCTCTCATCTTCTGCTAGGGAAGATTGGTCAGGGGTTTCTTCACAAGTGAGGTGAAGGGTTAGACTCTCCAAGCCCCTTTCCAGCTTTCCAGGGCAGGATAGGAGGGGCTTTTGTTTGAGCCTGGCTCCTTTACTCTGGGATTGGGATGTGCTGGGTGGCAGGTAGTGATGGAGGAGTTGTTGTAGCATCTTTGTAGGGAAGAGTGAGACTTTCTGGAAACAAGTGTTCCAAGGTTTCTGTATCAGAGGAGTGACTGAGTCCCAGACAGATCCTGTGTTCTGGAGGGGGCCCCAGGGAAGAGAAATGTGTTCCTCCCTTCCAGCATGGCTACAGTAGAGCGACCCCACAGGGTTAGCTGGGTGCTTGCTCTATGAGCTACAGTGGCGTGGCACATGGCCAGGGCAGGGAAGGACACCACAGGGACATAGTGGGGATAGCAGGGTCGCGGATACTCTGCAGGAGATGAGACTGGTGCTGAACCCCAGKTTGGGACCCCTGTAATGGCAGCCTGTGGTCCTGAAGGCCAGACAGAGGTCATCTTGAGGGAGGCAGGCCATAGTCAGCAGTCCAGGCAAGGTGGACATGTGTGGGAAGAAAGACCCTCCCACCCTGGCAACGAGACTTGTTTGTAACTAGGAAGGACAAGGTGAATGGAAGGACTCGGCAGCTTACCAAGAAGAGACGGCCTCCTCCTCCACCTCCTCTTCCTCCCCTTTCCTTCTCTTCCCTCCATTCCTTTCTTCCCTCTCTTCCCTTTTCCCCCTGCATTTTCCTCCAATCCCCCTTTCTCTCTCCTTTCCTTTACCCCCTCTCTTCCCTTTTGCTTCCTTCCTCTCTCTCCTCTCCTCTCTTGCATCTCTCCTTTCTTTCTTGGTTATCTATATATTGGCCTCACCTTTCTGCCTTCAAGACAGAAAGACTTTCTCTGTATGACAGAGGATGGCCCCAGTAACTCTGGCACAAACATTATGAACACAGGTCAAGGAAAGAGTGCCTCTGGCTGTTAATGGCTTTTTAATACTTGTTTGTAGTTTTCTTTTAACCCAGATAGTCGAGACTCGACTATTATATTTATTTAACAAGCTTTAAGGGCACAACAACTGAGCAGTATTACTCTATTTTAATCCTCTTTGCTAATCTGGCTACCTCCCAGCCAAAATCCCTGAGATATTTGCATCTTATGGCTTTCTTTAGGTATTTTTTTTTTCATGGTTTTGCAACCAGATATGGGGACACAGAGATTGGGATTTGAATAATACAAGGATAATCTTTACACAGAGCACATTATGCCTACATCTGGCCATGTGCTAGAATTAACTTCCTATTGAAAACTGACTGACCTGCCTCAGGTCATGTGTCTATCACTGTGGCCAAGATAACAGGCATGGCTGGCTCCCTCATGGCTGTCCCATGGATAACATGCCAAGGAAGAGAGAGCTGTTCATCTGACCAGTTGGGTGCTTTTCCCAAGAGTGCTAGAGGTTGCTGAGTATCCAGAATCCATAGTATCTGCATTCCGTCCCTTTAGAGATCCTAGGTAAGAAAGCTCCTCCCTGTCAGACTCTCTTGACCTCCCTCACCTCTACTCAAAGTTGCTATGCTGCATTTCCTGTCACAAGTCACCAAAAGCTTAGGTCCCAGTTAGTGTGGAACCCATGGCCTCTACCACACCTAAGGCTGTTGCTACATCAGTGCCTTCTTATAGAAAAGGAGGGTTCTCATCCAGGGAGCAGGACCTGCAGTGTCCTCTCAGCCCATCCTGTAAACGAAGCCTGGCTGACATTCTTAAAAGAGAAAATTGACAGGGTCAGCTGTGGACCGGGCTGGGCTGACTGAGGTTTGGCAAACCTCCTTGTGGGGCAACCCCTACAGCCTTAGCTCTCAAGGAAACTGATACCCACTGTCTACACTAGTGTCTCTCCCATCTACCTGCAAACTCGTTGGGCCCCAGACTCCAAGCATTCTGTAGCCTGGACCCTGCCTGATCCAGGACCCAACCCAATTCCAAGCGCAGCGTCCTTCCCCAGACTCCAGGAATCCTCTCCCGCTTCATTCGCTCACTGTCCTCTGATGACCTCTGGGAACTCCATGGCAGGTTACATCGGCGCTTTGGAACCTTGGTACCCGTGACAGTTACTCACTCTTTCCCACTGTCAGCCTTCTGGAAGGAGCTGCCACACGGCTTGGGACATCTGGCTGGCAAAGGGTGATGGTGAGCACCACTGAGTCATCTGTCAGCTTCTGTGACAAAGACCTGGGTCCTTTTATCTTCCTGGCCCAGTGTATGAGCCACAGTATTCACAGTAACTGTGGCTGCATCCTGGGTCTCTTGATGAGACAGTACAGGGGCTGACGGAGCAGCTGCTCACCCTGAGCTGTAACGGGAGATTGGACCAGGGTGAGAGAAAGTTGGGCTGGGTGCAGATCCTCAGGTCTCAAGGGGTTAAATGAATTTCTTGACTTTGGATTTAACAGGGGCCCAGGAGTATAGCTGTTTTACCTTGAGTATCATATGGGATAATGACATGTGATATACAGACATGCCCAGAGACAACTGCCACCTGGGACAAGCTTTAATAAGCAGATGGCAAATACCTAACTCCTATGTAATTGGAAGGGACCATCTAGTCCAACCCTTAAGGGAAACAAGGCCAGAATCTCATACCTTTTGGCAGGGTTGAGGCTGGGGGGATGCAACAGAAATGAAAACCTTAGAGGGAGGGATGGGGGAGTAACCCTCAATGGCTTGTCAACTGTGTGGCCTTGGGTTAGTCACACATCCACAGGTCTACACGGCCTTACCTGAGAAACAGCAGTTCAGGTCTTGTCCTGTTGAATCGTTGCCCTGACATGAGCACAGGCCTAGTTCCCAGGATGCAGCCCAGGCCTTACAAAGGACCCCAGTTCACTTTGATTTAAACGGCCTGTGCCCTGCCCCCCCCCCAAGCCCCATGCAACCATTTTCATAGGTCTCCCTCAACTCCACTGCCCTCTGTTTGACTACTCTGCACTCCAGAAGAAGAAGWCTTACAACTCCTAGCTGATAGGTCACATATTAGTGTCTGCCTTGGCCTGGACTGGCAGTGGGGACAGGCCCAGCAGAGGGCAAGCTGTCTCACCTGGTGACTATCTGAGAACAGGCATGAAGCCAAACTCAGACCTGTCCCATACCTTCTCCATGAACATAGTCCTCTGTGAAACTTGTGAGAACTACCCTGTCTATTCCACAGGGAAAGGAGACAGAGATACCAAGGATCTGGGTCATGGAATCAGAGTTTGAATTCTTGGATGGCTTAGGCCTGAATCTCCATCCCTCTACCTGCAGAGATGGTACAGGAATTGGGGGCGAGGGGCCTCTGCCTCTGGAGCCCTGTTTATATCAAGAGCCTTTTTGAGCATCTGCAAGCCAGAGCCTCTTCTCATACTGACAACTGGGGGGTGCAAATGACAGGTGGGATCACCTGGCAGCCCCAGGAAAGGGCAAGAAAGACACCGGGGACAGGAGAAGACATTCACAGAACACCCTGACATCCCTTTCCCATACTCTTGTCTTCACGGTTCAGCACATTTTTCAATGCATCCAACACCCCACGGGTAAACCTGGCCTCAGCATCTTCTCTAGGCCCGTGCACCCTTCTGAGCATCAGGGCTCAGGAGGAGCCCAGGCCAACACTTGTCTGCCTTATAAGGAACAATGATGCCCTCTTATCCCATTTGCCACCCTCCCAGGGCTGCCAAGACGAGGGATAGGCGTTGATTGAAGCCACAGCAAACCGGGCCAGAGCTGCCCACGATGCAGGGAAACAGGCGCTGCTCTGAAAGCACATTCTGTTCTCTCGTCTTCTCTCTAATGAAAACCCTCCTGTAATCTGCTGGTGCCGGGCACTGGAGCATGAATTATTCAGCGAAGTCTCTGTGCTACGTTATCTCCCCTCCCCCGGGACGCCCCTACCATTGTCCGCCCTGATGGGTCATTACGCACTCTGTGAATTTAATCTTTTAGGCTATCCACCGCACAGGGGGAAAAATGTATGAATAACAATTTTCCTGTAATAACCTTCAACTAACCTTTCAACCAGACTGAGTCATTCCCGTCCTATTTTCGCATCAAGAGGAGTCAAAGGCAGGCAATTACCTCTTATCTGTTTCCAAGGCTGCCCCCGCCCCTGCTGCACCCTTAATTTTTAAAGGGGTGTTGAAGAATGTGGTAGGAGCCAGGAAATGAAGGAGGCAAGAGGGAGGCCTGGGAAGGATTGCCTGGTAAGAGGCAGGTGTGGCGTTCCCAAGGCCAAGTCTGAAGGCGGAATCTTGAATTTCAGCCTGCCATTAAGGATTCGGGATGTGACCTACCGGCATCTCACAGTACCATCAGAGTTTCCTCTCACAGGTCAGGAGGGCTGGTTTTCATTTCTTACTGAGACAGGTGTCTCCTGGGCCCAGAGACATTCACAGATCCCTTCCGGGTATGGCGAGTTCAGAATTCTGACTCCTCGCAAAGAACTTTGGGGTCTTCATGCCGCTGACACGGGAGAGGGCGGGGAGGGCAGGCCTTCGCTCAGCCACCAGAGGTGACCCATTTACCTTAAGCCTTCTGCAAGGCAAAGACATGGAAGGAGATTTGGTAAGTCTCTATTCTGAGCCTGGGAAGAGCATGTTGTCAGTAGAACAGGACAGGAAAAGAATCAGTTCCAATACAGCCCAAAGCATCTCCTTCCCATTTCTCCTGCTGTAGTTTCCTTTTTGTTACTATGTCTTGAATTAAAAGAAACTCCGAGAAGGGAAAGGTTTACTTCAGCTTACAGGTTACATTTCATCACAGAGGAAACTCACGATAGGAACCTGAAGGCAAGGCTTGAGAGCTTATAGCTGAAGGAGTAGAGCAGAAACCATGGAGAAGTGTGGCCTTCTCATTCATAGCTAGTCTTCTCAGACAGCCCAGGACCACCTGCCTAGGGAATGGTACCACCCACAATGTTGTAACACACACACACACACACACACACACACACACACACACACACACACACACATAGACACACACACGCTCACATGTATAAATAATAACCAAGACAGTCCCTCACAGACAATGCATGCACACAGGCCGCTTTGAGGAGGGTACCTCTCACCTGGTACTCCCTTCTTAGGTTACTCTAGGCTGAATCGACAGTTAAAGCTAGCTAGGACACGCGCCCCGGGCCCACCCCCTCCCCCTCCAGTTGAGCTCAACCTGGTTCTGAGTTTACCAGTCTGTTTCTCAGGTTCTCGGTACCCAAGCAGAGTCTAATTCACATCTTAAACAGAAGCTTCCGGATGTTGAGACAGTCAGAGAAGAAGAGTACAAGACAGGGCTAGAGGTGAGTGTGTCAGGGGTATTGTCGATGCTTATTTTAAAGGGCCTTGCAGGTGATGTGCCCAACCTTCTAGTTCTGGACTGAAACTTTCAATCTGCCTTTTCTGGTTTGCCTTGTATCAATTTTTTTTTAATTTTTCAAACAAGGAGAAACACGAGGCCAGAATGTGAAACAACTTCACCAATTCACAATCGCCAGGGCTGGGGACAGATTCTGGCATAGACATAGGGTGTCCTGGCTCCTCCCTGGATGCTCTCAAACCATCCTACAGCTGTGGTGGCCTGACAGCCTCAGGTTAGGAGGGGTCCATGACAGTCCCTAGCTTAAGCCGTGTTTTCCCAGCTGTGGAGAGTCTCTTCTGTCTGTAGACAGAAGAGGGGATGCTCGGGGTCAGAAAGATCCCGAGGTTGGTCTACGGACCTGCCATTGTTTTTCAGACTCCAGGCAGCTGGAGCCCATGCGCCTGGCACACCTAGAGCAATCAATACGGAGCTTTGAGAACCACAGAGCCTTTCTCAGCTATTAGTGACTGTTACCACATGGCCAGGACCACCCTAGCCACCCCAAGTCGATGGCTTCTGGTTTCACTATCTCATACGCATGGAACATAAGGAAAAGGTAGCGGACAGGGAGTGAGTAGAGTGGCCATGGTTTATTAAGGAAAACTGAGGTACTCCTGAGTGAGGCCAGAGGGGCTCTAGGGGAAGACTACCACCACTTAGCCCTGCCTGGTGGCTTTTCAGTGGCTCTGACGGCGGGCACTGGATACTAGATTAAGTTGTCTTTACTGAGATTGTCATTATTGAGCCAGTAAGGAGTCCACATGCCCAAAGTCAGAGAATCACTCCTCCATTTAGGGGAAGAGGCCAAATTTGCTGCATCAGCAGATCTTGACACACCATGAGTCCCACCCTTGTTGCCTAAGAGTATCGAGGTCCTGTCTCAGATGGCCTCCTAAGAGGCCTGTCTCCAATCTGTCCCCCATCCCAGCTCCACCCAGCACACTACAGGCTCCCGATGTTTCCAGTCTGAGAACCCAACTCCTTCTTTGACACTCTGAGAAGCAGCTTCCTGTGACCCCCCCCTTGACCTCTCGTCCAATTATTATGGCCCTGTCACATATGCAAACATTTAATGACAGGGAGGGCACAGCACTCTGTGATGGTAAGCCTGTGCCACACAGGCAATCACTCATTGCCTGGCACAACTTGGCTTCTGTGTTGCCTGATCTTGCAAGACCCTCCCCCGCCCCCCACTGCCAGGAAGCAAATGAATACAGTTTTTCAATGTTGTTAATTAATGTGGGGGAAGTGTCTAAATGCTCTGAGTGTGTGGGAATTAAGTCAAAATGTTAAAACTTGCCCGAAAGACACCCAGAAGACAGCACTGAGAGCTATACCATGTTCTTGGATAGGCAGGTACATCATCTGTGAGTCACTTTGTTTGTTGCTGTGACAAGTGTCTGAGGACAGCAACTTAAGGATCCGGGGACTTATTTTTGACCCACAGGTTGAGAGTCAAGCCCATCTTGGTGGGAGGCTCACGGCAGCAGGTGTGTGAGCCTGCTGGTTAGCAAGCAGAGGTGGGTGACTTCCTGTGGCTTCTCCTTTCTCTTCTGTCGGGGACCCCAATCTATGGAATACTTATGTAACCACAATCTAGAAACTTCCTGGCAGACATGCTCAGAAACTCTTAAGTGTTTCCGAGCCTATCAGCTGACAATCATCACATGGATGGAATTTTTTCATTTACTATCTATTTATTTTTATATCTAATAATAAAATAAGTTTATTATTATAAATTTTTATTATTATAAATTATTTTTCATTTATTATCTATTTATTATATTATTTATTATTTTGTCACAAGAGGGCTTGGATGCCACAGCATCATGTGGAGGTCAGAGAACAGTTCGAGAGAGTCAGTTCTCTCCTTCTACCACGTGGATTCAAGAGAGACAACTCAGGTCAACAGGTTTGGCAGCCAGCACCTGAACTGCTGAGCTATCTCTCTGGATCCATGATGACAGTTTTAAGGGCAGACCCATTCTCCTATCCTTCCTCTCACTTGGGATCTGACAGTGACATACATGTATGCAAGAAAAAAGGGGGAGAATTCAAGATGGCGGCAGAGGACAATCAGAACAAACCCAGGGGGCTGTTGTTGGGACTCAAGGTTCAGGACTTGTGACTGATCTGCTTGGATACCTGGGCAGAAGTCACCTATGGCTGCATGTGTAGGAAGTAGATCCCTAGGGCCAGCCTTTCCTGGTCATGCTCAAGGAGGTTCTGGGTCCCAGTGGACTTCCTACTGGCTGTCATTATAACTTATACTGGCTGGGTTCGTGTGTCAACTTGATGCAAGTTAGACTCATCAGCGAGGAAGGAGTCTCGTTTGAGGAAATGCCTCCGTGAGATCCAGCTATAAGGCATTTTCCTAATTAGTGATTAACCACTTAGCCCACTGTGGGCGGTGCCATCCCTGGGCTGGTGGTTCTAGCTTCTATAAGAAAGCAGACTGAGGAAGGCATGAGGAGCGAGCTCTTAACCAGCCCCTGTCCACGGTCTGTGTATCAGCTTTTGCCTTTTGGATCCTGCCCTGTTTGTGATAATGAACAGCAATGTAGAAGTGTTAGCCAGATAAACCCTTCCCTCCCAACTGGCTTTGTGGGCATGGTGTTCCATCGCAGCAATAGAAACCCTAGCTAAGACATAGCTAAATTGTTCTCAGCCTTAACCCTTCTCTCTCCAGTGGATAAACCTCAGGGCAGCAGCCTTACACGGCTAGAGAATCCGCCCTGAAGTCTGGCACGGATTCTTAGGAAGGAAACTCCCAGCAAGGTGGGGAGGGACGCGTTCAGATGCTGTGTGTTCCCTCAGACGGCCTCTGTTTGAGTGCACAGAAAATAACAAAACCTGCTGAAGAGCCAACACACAAACCAGAAAGCCGCACCACACAACGGCTCTTACCTTTCCCCAGAAAAATCAGCTGTAAATATGTATATGTGTTCTTCCTCCCACCCGTGTTACATTTTAATGCCTGAATCTGGGCATTTGGCTTAGAAAAATAACCGCAATGCCAATGGCCCAATCTCCCTCCATGCAGTCTCAGAGAACTCAAGTTCATGTTTAAATTTTCTGCACTGCAGTTGAACACACAGTGCCCAGGAACAGGTGTTCCAGGCAGACACATTCCTAGCTCCACTCTGAAAGAAAACAGAGACACAAACACCACCCCCGTTTTCGTTGCATCCGAGGTATGTATAGCTACAGCAAAGAAGATCTCCCCTGCTCTTTCCACAGCCAAGATGGCATGAGTACGTGCACTGCTAACAGGTGAGGCTCAGGTGAGCGAGCAGAGGGCAGTAATGGAGAGGTGGCCAGAAGGGCCCTCCATCTTTCTTCCTACAACCTTGCCCACACCCTCCTATCCTGAGTTCCAGCAAGAGCAAGGAGGTCAATCACTGTAACAATATTCTATTCCTAGTAATGTTACATTTCCAAAGCTGGGCTCTGGTGGGAGAGATGAGGGGACTTAGCTGTCCTCTTGAGCTCCTGAGGTGGCAGTCATTCTTGAGAAAGGCCAAATATACTCTCTGCCCACTGGTTATAAAACCTACTGGTCCTGCGTCCCTGTGGGATTTCCAGGTTCTCTGGGAACACTCAATTCTGTAGGCACCCCCACGCCTCCTTTTTTTTTTCTCTCTGAAAGATTCAGCAGGGATTGCCTCCCAGACCAAGGTCACAGGTAAGTCACTGAGGATGACCTTACAGTCACACAACCAGGTGGAGGCAGAAATACCAAGCAACCTTCTACTGCTTCTACTGTGGAGAGGCCCAGGGTCACTCAGGGATCAGTGTGGCTGGACCCAGGGGACAGGAAGGCCTACCTCACCCACAGTAGACCTAAAGTCCTCGAAGTGGGGAGGAGAGGTTGCTGTGAGACAATGACATTTCCCAAAGATATGTTAAGCAGAGCCTGCTTCCCTGGGACCAATAAAAATTCCAATGGGCTCCGTGCTTTGGCCCAAGGCCTGACAAGCCTTCCAGCCCCGCACAAATGTGTGTTGTGAAATTCTGGATTAGTGCAGCAATGGGTTTAGAGCCCCTATCTTTCTTGGGGAGGAGTAAAATAGTATTCTAATATTGGTTAAATCCTTCTAAATGCAAAGTGGTTTAACAGATTAGCTTAGAATCATCTGGAAGCTGTGCGGAAGTAGGCCACAGGAAAGGTAAGTTTGGCTTCACAGCAGAGCTGAGAGAAGTGAAACCACCTGAAATCCAATTGGAGAAAATCTTATTTAAATGTGTTTCGGGGGGAAGAAATGTCCTGCGTATTGTGGGAGTTTGTGCACCAGGAACTCGAAAGCCAATCAAGCCATAAGAGGCTCTTTGTTCAAGGACTCGTGTTTGACTCAGCATGGAGCAGCCAGATGTGTGTCGGGGAACCTGTTAGGAGAGTTGTTTTGTTAAGGGGCTTACTAGATAGCCCAAGCTGGCCTTGAACTCATAATCTTCAAGATGCATTAGCTTCTTGAGGTTTGGGATTATATGCATACACCACCATGCCAGAAAATGTTTGCTTTCTAAAAGGAAAAATCATTCCTATGTCCTCTGGGGAGAGTCCAATGTAAGAAGACGCCCCTGCTCCCTCAAAGGATGTGGAAAATGAAGACCCAGCATGCAAGATTTGAGGACTGGATCTCATTCATTCCTGTCATCATGCCTAGTTCAGGGCTAGCACCTGAAGTAAGTGTCCGCTGAACTGAAGTGAATATCCCGGGCCTGGAGGGACGGAGCAGTCGGTAGCGTTTATCTCACAACCATGAAGACAAGAGTTTGAGCCCCAGAAACCATATTAAAAACTGGGCATGGTGGTGTGTGGCCCCAATGTAGAAACAGGCAAACCCTTGGGTTCTCTGACCAACCAAGCTGACCTCATCCGCAGGCTTCATGTAGTTTGTGAGGAATGGCACTTGAGGTTGACCTCCAACCTTTACACAGTCACCCCCCCTACACACACACACATGCACACAGACACACACAGGC
>BDUI01002294.1:39553-52853 GCA_002335545.1 Apodemus speciosus | reverse complement strand
CACACACACACACACACACACACACGTGCGTGCAATATGAATATGAGCACCACACATTTATACACTCAAAGAAGAAAACAACAGCGTAGGATTAGAACCTGCACTAACCTGAAGCACTCCCACTCTTTTCAAAGAATCCCTGTCTGTCCTTCCACCTGGCATGTTACCTAATTTCCCCAGGGCATGTGGAGGCAGCTGTTTGTAGCACTGGTGACAGTGACATCAAAAGGCCTAGAGGTACAGGCCAGTTTAGAAGCAGGGTAGAGACTATAGGTAGGGACTAGACCTATGTCTATAGCATAGACATAGGGACTATGGCCATTTGTCTCCCAGAAACCCTCTTGGAGGCTGACCTGCTTGCAGCAGAATCACTAGCATCTTCGCCCAGCTCCACAGCAGCATCTTTCACTGTCAGCTGGACCTTGATGTGAACCTGCTGATGAGAGAGTGGCTCCACTCCTCCCAAGCCTGCTCCCCTCCGCTCCRCGGGGAAGACACAGATTGGACATCTGTTTTATGTCCTTGCCAGCTCTGGTTTGATCTGTAGTCAGCCTTCAGCCTCACTCTCTCCAGAGAGGTGATCAGAGCCCCCGAAGCTGACTTAACTGAGGGACTTACCTGCCCTTGAGCACGTTCCAGACAGAACCTGTGGCATCTGCAAGGACCCAGGGCACACCTAGGGGACCTGCCTCTATCCTAATTATCATACCCTGCCCTGTGTTCCCTCCCCACACTCTGACCTCTGGAATCAGGAAATATGAGCAAAGATGTTCACTGCCTGCCTGCTCCTGCCTGCCTGCTCCTGCCTGTCTGGGGCAGCTCCAGACACTTCGGCGGTAACCGGTGCGCCACGATCAACTTCCTTCAGGACATCCAAGTGTCACACAGAAGGAAGCACCAGATGTGCCAACCTGAGAAACCAGGATCGCCACCATTGTATTCAACTCTTAACCTGTCTTTCAGGATTGAACACTTCAGGTCTGTTCTCTGCCAACCTGTTCTACCCCATGGCAATCCTTAGCCAATAGCACAAGCTCAACAAAAAGACCTGGCACTGCTCAGAGGCCAGAACATAGTGAACCAGGGCAGAATCCCTCAGGCCTTCAGTGAACTCTGGGCTTGAAAAGCTAACGTTGGCTCTGGCGTCATGAGGAGCCCTGAAGGGCAGGCTGTCAGGGAGCGCCAGGTAAGCTGTGGGTGGGACGGTCTGCTGGTGGCTTATGGATGCTTCCCCTCTGTTCTGGTCCTTCGTGTTCTCATCTCTCTGCTATAAACACAGTCCCAGAGCTGTGGGTAGTTATGGGCGGGAGTCCCTTCGTTTTCCTGAGGCCTGTGGTACCTATTTTAGAGCTAAACTTTCTAGTCTCCATGTTGCAGGGGGTAATTTTGGCAACTCTCTGATGCAAAGCAAATAGTCCAGCAAGAGACCCAAGATACCTACAGTTTATTCATTTTTATTTTATAGTATTCTAGGGGTAGAACCCAGGACCCTGCTAGGCAAGCTCCGTATTCTTGAACTACACCCCTAGCCCAAACCTATATTTCAACAGTGACAGGAGAGAATACTGGGTGAATTTCCGGTTGGTCTCTTTCTCACATGTGCTTCCGGAACATATGCAAAGCTGTTTATAGTATTAATTAAAACATACACAAAACAACCAACAAATGAATAAGTTCTCAGAAAGGTTCTTCCCAAGTCATTTAGACCATTAGGAGAAAGAATTCCTCAGGAGCCCAAAATAACAATCTGATTTACCCCTGAGCTTCCTGGCAGCCAAAGCAAAATGAACCACTCAAAAGGTAAGCTAACAGGTAATGGGGATGGGGGTGGGGATCCTTTGAAAGAGATGCTTGTCCCGATTAAGAGCTAAGCCTGGTGCTTCCGGGAGGAGCCCCTGGATTGGAGTGAGGAGGCCTCCTTCTTTTTCACTTCCCACGCCTCCTTCCCCAGCTGTACTGCTGCCTCTCTGCCTGACCTCAACTAACCGACTCGAAGAAATGACATCGGTGCCTGCTATTTCCAAACCCACTTCATAAATAAACATAGGCGCCGAGAAGGAATTCCCTAAAGATAGTTAGGAAATCAGAGGTGTGTTTATATTAAGGAGGAGGGTGTGCAGATCCAGCAGCTGCTCCGCTCCCATCCGGAAATAGGAGAGGAGAGGGATTTGGTGGCTGTCTGTAATGATCAAGTGTGGTCTAGCCCAGAATAGTTAAGTGTGTTTGGCTCCGGAATTAGGTAAGTACGAGCACGAGGTGACTGGCTTTGTGCAACATCTCTGGCTGGGAACACTATGGACAAACTGGTCCCTCATAAAAGGGAATACTGTTTTAACATGCACTTGGGCACACATCAATTAGAGAGCTCCATTGGCTAATCTTCAGCGAAGGTGTAAGAATGTCTGCCAACTTGATCCGGCTGCTCCAGGTGGCTTTCTAATAGCTGATTTGGTTGAACTGGCAATCCTATATCCCTGTGAGGAGGAGTCAGCCTGCTTCAGAGATAGCTGTCACGTGGCCTTGCGTGCCTCCTCTGGCTTTCATTCCACAGCAGCATTTTCTTTACTGCCTGAACAAATCAACTCAGTCCCCATCACCCGAGTCAGGGTGGCATGCACTCGGGGGTCGGGGCTCGGGGGCTGGTTTGATGTGTATTGCTCTGTAGCTGAAGCTACACACTGGCAGCCCCCCCCAGATGTGTGAGCAGCCCCCTACAGAGATGGTGTGTGCAAAATCTCCGCCCTCAGGGGGTCTCCAGAGAAATATGCACATGGTGGATGAGCTGGACAGGCCCAYTGCTGGCTGAAGAGGCCAGAGCAGCAGACCACTAACTTCCAGAGTGGCTCCTGGGCATCTGAGCCTGTCATCAGGGCCTGAGGGTGTCTGCTGCCCTGTCTATCCCACTTCCTGGAATGCTTCCTTGCCGCGCGTGATAAACGGATGCACTCCCTAACGTACGCAGCCAAACCAGGCATTTCACAGGATTCCCTTTCAGTGGGATGTTCCCCCTAATTTATCTTAGGAGTTCTCAAGAAGGTGTGTTTTGCTCCTTGGGGGACAGTTGGTCATGTCATAAGATGGTTTTGCTGCTCTGGCTGGTGGAGAAGGGGTACCTCTGTCACCTAGATGGCAAGAGGCTAACTTGGCTGCACACAGGACAGGCCCGGAGTTAAACGCTCTAGTGAACACTTGACTTCTCTGAAACTGAGCAGGGAGCCCCTTGCTCCAGGGGATCGCCTGGTCTCCACCAGACCGAGCTYGGAGCCCAATCACCCTGAGCTCAGCTTTTATGCTCGTGCCAGAAGCAAGTTGCTGAAGAACCGTAGGAAGGGGCCAACATCTGTGACAGCTTTCCTCCTCCACCCACTTGAGGCATGTGGGTTTGTTACAAAGAGGTCCAGAAGGTTCCCAGACAGCCTTTTTCAGCCTCTGTTTCCCTTCCCTGCTGACTTCATCCTAAGTCCAGGCTTTCTCCCTTCCAGGATAACATCTGCTTTCTTACTAAGGGGCTTTGGTGTAATCAGCTGAGGTACCAATAGAACCTGAGATGAATTGCCCCCAGCAGAGCCAAGGGGCACGGAGAACACACGGTCAGAGGGGTGACAGCCCTCCAGCTTGTCCTATCTCCCTCCCAGCTGGCACTTCTGTCCCACCTTTGACTCTGAGGGACAGGAACCCAGAAGTCAGAGCAGGAGGGCGAGAAGCTTGCGGACCAACAGGATGGTTTGCACTGACTTGTGAACTGGGTAAACCCGCTGCCTCTCGGGCCCTGGTTTATTCAACTGCCCAGTGAAAATAATAACAGTTGTGTACCTTAGCATTATTAGGAAAGCAACCGAGGAAGGTGGATTGGTTCCTTTTTCTTTGTTGTGGTCAAATGCCTGACAAGAAGCAACCAAGATTTACTTCAGTCACAGCTTGAGGGCACAGTCCATGGGGGGGGGGGAGGGGGACAGCTGGGCACATTGTGTCCCCAGCAGGAAGCACAGAGGTGAAGACAGCAACTTGCTCTTTGTCTTATTCAGTCTGGATCCACAGCTCCTGGAATGCACATGCAGAGTGGTTCTTCCCACCTCAGTGAACCTGACCTAGAAACTCCCTCACAGACGTTCCCAGGAAGTCTCCAGGGTGACTCCAGAGTCAATCAATCAGTATCCACTATCAGAGGAGAAACGAGAGGATGCAGCTGATATCTCTGGCCCTTCACCACCAACACAGCAACTGTTTACACAGCTCTCTGCTTTGTGGAGGAGGAAACTCAGTCTTAGACACGAGGATGACCATGACAGGTCCATAATGGAGATCCCATCCTGAGGACACACACCCGCTTCCACACTGCCCCGCGTTCATAGCCTGTATTATGGACGGAAGGCTTTGGGAAGTGAGGGGGCTGGGCACACAGTAACAGTCACCAGCTTCGCCGGTGCGCTGCTCGCTAGTTCAGGCGTGTTGTCATGGGGCTGGTGGGGAGGAAGGAGAGAAGAGAGGAAGGAGTGAGAGATGGAGGAGGGACCGGAAGGACCATAACAGAGCCTTGAAGGCCGGAGCCCAGAGGAGTCAGTATGTTTTCCTGAGAGAGAGGTGAATGAGGGACAAGGTCTTTGCATAGGCTCAACAGCAGGGCACTGAGACAAGACCAAGGCTGTGATGGTAGGATGGGTCCACCGTAGCCAGAAAAACCTATCTACAGCCAGGGCCCTGTGACAAGGACAGAGAAGGTCATAGAGAGGGATGCGTCTGGGGACAAATCACCCTCGGCACTCTCCGCCGCTCAGGATCTGAAGCTTTGTGATGCCTCATTCATACTCTGGGGTCAATGACAGACTAGCAAAATAAAAAATTCAATAGTAGAACCCTTGGAGATAATTAGCATTTTAATTGGGATCACTGCTTCAGGCTAAGGGTAGGCATGGGGGTGGGGGAGGGGAAGAGGGGGCGGGGTGTGCCAGTGGTGGGATTCCGGCAGCTGGCGAGTCCAGCAGGAAGTGGGGCWCWSTTCTGCTGCCCAGGAACACTGCCAGCCTTCCTTCTGCCCCTCACACCTTTCCATTCAATTAACCTCSAGGGATGTCTGCTCTGCAGTGAGCCCTTGGTKSGCGTTTCTGCGCTGTATCTCATTTAATTCCATCCATAGCCCGGGGTCACCTCTGCATTTGTTTCTTTACCTTCCATTGTGGTCAGGCTGGCCCGGGCTGGTTGCAGTGACTTGTGTAAGGTCCCATACTGAATACCATCTTGCTACTCTTTGGTGAGAACTCCTGACTGGAGGAGTGGGAAGGGCTCTAATGTCTGCCCCCCACCCTCCGCCTCACGTTCTGTCAGTCAGTTGACAAGAGTAAATATGAAAATCCTGTTCACTTGGAGACAGGAAAAGGACTCCAAAAATCAATCCAAGGTTCTCAGTTTGAGAACCGTATGTTTTTATAAGGACAAACAATTTCATGGGGAAACTTCTTTAAAATACCGTTCTGGGATTGGGGAGATGGCTTGGTCAGCAAAGTACGTGCCCCACTGTAACGTGAGAACTTGATTTTGGACCCCTAGAAACCACTCAAAAGCTAGGCACAGTGGTATTCATCTGCAGCTCTGGGGAGATGGAGTCACAAGGATCCATGGAGATGGCTGGCAGACAGCCTAGGTGTATCTGTGGACTCCAGGCTCAGTCCTGAAAGAATGGAGAGAAAGTGGGGAGGGCACCTGATGCTCACCTCTGTCTACCACAGACAAGCACATCCATGCACATGTGCGCACGGGGAAACGTGCACAGAGACACATACACACACACACACACACACACACACACACACACACACACACAAGCAAGGTGTTTTTCTCTGCTAGGGAGCTCCTGGATGCATGCCAACGGGAAAGGAAGCCCCGCTTTTCTGGAGCTTGGAGGCTGACTGGCCTTGGTGGACGTTTGGCTTGGACTTCCTGGGGTCAGGCACCAGCGCCACATCCCACTCCCACCAGTGCTGAAATGCTCTGTCACAGAGCCAAGCTCAAACTGAGCACAGCACATGTGTGGTTTTTGGTTGTCGTTTGGGTAGGTTGGTTGGTTGGTTGGTTGGTTTTTGGGTTTTTTTTTTTCCTCAGTCTCCCACCTCCATTCCCCTCCTCCACACAGGCAGAAAGTAGGCCTGGTGTCTTGGTCAGTCGTGGAGTCAACAGCTTAGTGGGGTAGGCCTTCCCTCCAAGCCTTGTGGGGAGAGAGAGATAAAGACAAAAAGAGTTGATTTCAAGAGAGAAACTCGGTGTGTGGGGAGATACTTATTCAAGGTGATGAACAGATGGAAGAGAGCAGGGGATGGATGGATGGGTGGGAGAAGAATCCTTCTGTGAAGGCCTCCCGCACTGTCCCAAAGGCTAGGCATTAGGACTCAAGACCACCTCTGGCTGTGTCCCACCCCGAGGGTAGGGCAACCAGAATACAACATGCACACTCTAAGTTGGTGGCCTCCTCTTTCTAGGGCTCTTGAATTCTTGATATAATGGGTCTAATAGTTCTGGGGCTTAAGCTAGTCTTCTTTTGGGGATCAACTGCCCATGGTCCCCATCTCTGCAGCCCTGGACTTAAGAGACAACTCAGGGCATGGTTATTGGGGAGTCAAGAGAGCTGCAAGCTGAGCAACCCAGATGCATGGTGGGAGGGCGCTGGTGTGGCTGCACGAGGGTGTTCCCTTGCGTGCGGAGCAGACTTTCTCYGGGCCCTGTGAACAGTGCAGCTCTCTAGCCTTGTCACCAGGGTTGGGTKCCTGACAAAAGGAAGCTTTGAGCTCACCCTTAGATACTGGTTACTTGATACTTTGATTAATTTATTAAAACATTTGATGTTCCAACCTAAGTTTGMTTTTTCCCTCCATTTTCTCTCATTTTATTTTATTTACTTTCAATTTTCATTTGAAACAGGTCTTGTTGGCCTGGGGTCTCACTCTCCTACTAGACTAGGCTGGCTGGCATTGAACCCAGTGTTTTTCATATTTATTCACAAATACTAGGATTGAAAGTATGTGCTTCTATTCTCAGTTTACCTTTAGGCTTTATGTAGGAGCTGGGGATTGAACTCCGGTCCTTGTGCAAGCAAGCCCTTGACTGAGCCACCTCCTCATCCCCTAGGATCTTTCTTTTTAATTTTGTTTTTTTTTTCTTTCTCAGACAGAGCCTTACTGTGCAGCCCAATTTGACCTCAAACTCTCAAGCCTCTTGCCTTGAGCCTCTTGGGTACCTGAGTTATCYACTTGTGCCTCCATGCGTGGCTCTGGATTTGACTTGTCAACAAGACTAGGTTTAGGAGATCTCTAACTCTCTCTTTGTCCCTCATGGTGTGGGCCCCAGAGACCCTGCAACTGTGTGGGGAAGCGGTGTGGTAAGTGGTCTCTAAAGACCAGATTGGATTCTAAATTGCAAGTCTGAAGGGGCAAGGGTGGTGAACCAATTCCTCCGGGGAAAGGATTCAAGGTTGTACAAAGGGAACTGAGGCCCAGGAAGTGCTGAGTGTGCTAGCTGGGCAGTGACAGTGAAATGCCAGTCACCCCCACCTGGAGCAGTGTCCTTGGGGCCAGTCTTGGAAGTCTACTTTCCGTATTTGCATGTTCCAGGGCACACTGCRTTCTAGCCTGTCTTTATCTAATACCTTGTTTATAACCTCCTTAGACTTTGGCTACACACACACACACACACACACACACACACACACACACACACTCTAATACTCTTACACACACTCTTACACACACATTTCCACACTCAAACATAACTCTCACACACACTCTCATATACACACTCACATACACACTTACACATGCTTTTCCTCACATACACACTCATACATACACATACTCTTATACATAGTCGCATACACCTATATTCACTCTCAAATATAATCTCACACACTCACACATACTCATTCACACACCCACACAGATACTCTCTCTTTCATACACATAGACACACATACACACACAAACACACACATACACACACACACATGCACACATGCACACACACACACACCTGCTTCCACTCTAAGTTCAGTCTGGTGACAAGCCCAGATGACAGAGAAGTCGGCTCGCTGCCTTTAAGCCATTATGAAGAAAATGAGAACCAGAATACATCCTAGCGCAGCTTTGAAATAAGATTCAAGGCTGGACCGGCCTTTGCCTCCTGTGGTCACCCCCTGATCGCCCCAGGGAAGGCAGTCCTGCTATAGAACTAGCCCTGATCAAAACCCCCACAAACCCGACCTGATCCCAGAACTCTGTGTGTTATTAAAGTGTTTAATAACTCCCCACAGCTCCTCCCTCACAAAGACCCTGCCTGCCAGGGCCCCTTCTTCCTTTTTCCTTCACCCCTTGTCTCTGATGGAGGATGGGCACGGGGGCGGGGGCGGGGGCGGGGGAGGGCAGGGGAGGGAAGGGTGGATGGATTTGATTTCCCACACCCAGTTCACAATCATAATCGCCATGTCGGTAATTTCCATGTTCTGGAAACCTCCTTACAGTATAACAAATGCCCTCATTATCGTGTTTGCTGCCCCTTAATGTAGTTTTAAACACGCTGCTCCATTCCAGTCGCCCAGCAACGTGGCGAATCGGTGGCTGGTGAAGCTTCCTGTGTGCAAAAACAGGTCTCTGGCCTGCTTGGATCTGGAGGTGTCAATCTTATCTGGCAAGCTGAGTAATTTGAAATTTAATCATCTTTCTCCCAAGTGAGAACATCTTATCATTACTGTTTTAGAGGAAAGGATGAACCCAGAAACCAATCTCTCAAATTTGGGGATGATGGTGGCAGGGAGGGGGGAGGCGCTCAGGCTTAGGTACCCACGGCTACCTCCTTGGGGAAACTTTCAGGCTCTTTATCCAGGTATTGTGTGACTGATGGTGAATTTGTGACTGTTCATCCTCTGCACGGCTGGGTGGGCAGAGCTGGCTGGCATAGGTGGCCAGGACAGGAGGGCATGTCCTCGGTGGTCTCTCCTCCAAGCACNAAAAAAGCAGTTGCTTCAGAGAGACGGTACGGTGTGTTAGGATTAGCCAGCAGGTCCCACAGTCATCACCTGGCACTCAGGTCCATCAAGAGGTCATTGAAGATGTTTTAAATGCAGCCTCCAGGCATCAGAAGGCAGTGTGTGTGTGTGTGTGTGTGTGTGTGTGTGTGTGTGTGTGCATGCATGTGTGTGCATACATGCATGTATATATGCATGTATATGCATGTGTGTGCGTGCCTATGTATGTGTGTGTGCATGCGTGCCTGTGTGTATGTGTGTTCTCACACCTTGCGACAAGCACATTGTCCTCTGAATCATCTTCTCAGCCCTCTGCTTTATATTTTTATTTTTATTAAGTCACCCTRTTTAGTCTGAATCTAACACTGGATTTCGCACAGCCCTTGAATATATTATCCTCCTGCCTCAGCTTCCTACATAGCTGGGATTATGGGACTGTAGCATCAGGCCTGGCTTAGTTTTTAATAAAATCAGATTCTGCCYGTGGATCATGAGGAGAAACAAGAATGTATTTGAGCCAGAAGCCCGTGTAAGGAAATTCCTGTCATCAGCTGTGTGTGCTTCTACATGGGGGACCTGGCTTGAAGCGGTGTCTGGCCCAAACAGAAGTTCCTTCCTGCTGGAAGAGACACGATAAGCTTGCATATGCAATTACCAAGACACGGCACACTGACAGCGCAGGTGCAGACGAGCCCCGGTGGAAGATTTTCTGGATTCTGTAAGAGTTTTAACACTCCTGACCCAACAGCCATGGGCTCTGAAGTGGGAAGAAACTTTCCTATACATTCATAAATGAAAACCAAAGGGCAGTGGACAATGCCAAATGGAAAACCAGATTGCTTTTTCTATTCTGCCCATAAAAATACCACAGAACTGTTGACTGGGCAGAGGAGAGCCAAAGAATATATAGTCAAAAACACGGTGGGGGTGGGGGGTGGCGGTGAGGAATCTAAACCGCCTGGCAGGCAGGCAGTAGGCACAATTAGACACAGGCTGCTTTTGCTGTTTACTCCTATTTTATTATGTGTGCATGTACATGCATGCATGCGTGTTTATGAGTGTGGTTGCMCAGTTTCGCATGTGCATGCAGAGGTTCAGAGATCAACCTTGGGTATCATTCTTCAGGTGCTRGCCACCTTTTATTTGAGGCAGAGTTTCTCACTAACCCAGTAGGGTGAGCTGGATTCTGTAAGAGTTCCTGTTCTGTGACCAGGCAGCCAGACACACAGGAAGCTGCATGTGTTGCGTTGCAAGCATGCATGATTGTACCCACAGCCAGCCACAGAAAGCTGCATATCTGGGGTTGCAAGCATACACCAATACACCCTGCTTTTTTCCTACTGGTTCTGACAATCGAACTCAGCTTCTCAGTATTGAAAGACAAGCACTTCCAGTGAGCTGTCTCCTCAGCCTGTCTGGAGTTTCAATGGCTTTGTGACTGACTGCTTTCTCTGTACCAACAATTGTTATGGCCCATTTTGTGTCAGACATTGGGTATCAATGTGAAAGAATGGTGGTCAAAAATGGCTCCAGAGTCTTGCCTTTTTTTTTTTTTTTTTTTTTTTTTTTTTTTTTTTTTTTTTTTTTTTTTTTTGCAAGACAAGGTTTCCTCTGTGTAGCTCTGGCTATCCTGGAATTGCTGTGTAGACCAGGTTGGCCTCAAACTCACAGAGGTCTACCTGTGAGTCACGCCATTTTTATGTTTGCATGGTTAAAGAGGAAATCCCCGTATTTATATAACAAGGTGGGATTCATGGGCTTTTAAAACAACCTTCCTTGGCAAAGGGAAACAAACAGTGGGCCCTGTGCTGACCTCATGTCAGATTTTGCATTGAGTGCCCCTACATATGGGATCCCAGTGGGCGGTGTCATTGCTGGGAGATAAGTATGGAAGTGCCTTTGTATATGGGGAGATTGGGATAAGACTTGAGTTTGGGGAAGAGACATGGATTTGGCTGTGTCAGCTAAGCCTTGGGGGACCCAGAGCACAAAGCTGAGAGAGAAGACAAGGATGTCTGCCTGGGGCTAGCCAGGCACATACCATGGTCCCACCCCCCACGCTGTCTGCCTGGAGATTCCCCACAACCCTGGCCCGCCGTGGATCCCACCTGCTCACAGCTTGCTCTCACACCTGTTCCTTCAGACTCCAAGCTGCTATCATTGCAGTACTCCAAGGTGCCCCTCTCAGGTTGGACCAGTGCCTTTCTGGACTTCTTAGCATCTTTACACGAATGCCCGTGAGTCCCTGCCTAAACTCCAGGGGCACCTTGTCATCCCAGGTCTCACTCTGGCTGATGCTGACCCATGGTACCCTTTGTTCTGACAGATGGGACCCTATGACAAAGGGCTCTAGCTTCCACGCACCAAGAAGGCATGCCAAGACCATCTTGGCAGGCAGGTTCAGTCCATTTAAATCATTGGTTCTCAATTTATGGGTTGTGACCCCTTTGGGGGTTGAATGACCCCTTCAGAGAGGTTGCCTAAGGCCATCCTGCATATCAGATATTTACATTACTATTCATAACAGTAGCAAAATTACAGTTATGAAGTAGCAATGAAATAATTTTATGGCTGGGGTCACCATGACATGAGGAACTGTGTTAAAGTGTCACAGCATTAGGAAGGTTGAGAACCACTGATTTAAAAACATTCTGAGTTCTGCTTAAATTGTCCCTCCCCTCAGACACGTGCACCGCTACCTTAAGATGTTTGTTGATCTTCCACTGATAGCCGATACCATTCCCTGAAGTAGTCTGGAACAGTGGCATGGTTGGTGTGCAGTGACAGAARCATTGACTTTAAGCTCAGTAGGTTTATGGCCCCTGCCTGGACAGGAGAAAGTCGACCCGGATCAAACAGCAGCAATAACAYTTCTGCTGTGYGATGTCTGCGTCAGCCACAGAAGCTCCCTTCCCTTGGAAAGCAGCAGCAGTGAGAAATGTCTTAGTGTGAAAACAGGACAGTTCCTGTGTGCTGCTGAAAGCTGCCTTTGCCCTGGGSTCCACTGAACTCAGTCACCAGGGTTAAGATGAGYGMGAGACCCTCTAARCTGTCCAAAAGAAGCATTGCACTGCCTCAGTTCTGTTACCTTAAATCTGATCTTGTGGTTGTCCCAACCCAGGGTGGCAGGACATCTTACCAGTCAGTTTGGGTACCAACCCACCCCTCCCCCTCCCAGCAGGGAGCTTAGGACCGTCATCTTATATCTTCCCTGACCTGCAGGCTGATCTGAGAGGACAGAGGGATGGTGAATTGGTCCTTGAGGGGACAGGACCATAGTGCTGAGTCTCTAGGTCTTTATCATTGCTACCTGTCACAGCAGTGACAAGAACTCAAACAGTATAGCCCAGAGCCTTCCTAGAAATGAATCTGAGATCCTCTTAGGCCAGGAGGACTATAAACCAGTCAAGAAGTCTGTCAACAGTCTAGGATGAACACCTGAGAGGGAGGGAGAGCTGGGGAGAGGGAGGATGAGCAAGGTGCATCCTAGAGTCAGACCCCACCCTGCAGGGGCCCCACAGCCACCAMGAGGAGCTTACCCATCAGCAGGCAAGGACAGAGYAGCCACCCAGGGCATAGGATGACTGAGTGTTCACAGCTCAGAGCTTTGTTTTTTAATAACAAAACATCAAAACAAAGTGTAAACGTAGGTAGTTGACTGAGAAAAGATAATTTCCCAACATTTCAGATGGAAAATTTAAGATATACTAAGAAGTCCAAAGAACAATTAAGTTCCTGTCTCCAGGCCAGGGACAAATGGATTCTTCCTCCCTCCTCTTTTTGTGTGGCCTGGAAGCTAAGAATCACCATTAAATGGGGTTTAAAYGGTTTAAGGGGGAAAAAAATCACAGAAGAATAATACTCTGTGACATATGAAAATTATATAAAATTCAAATTGGAGTGTCTGTAGGTAAAATTTTATTGGAAAATGCCAGGCCTGTTTGTTTCTTGATGGTTTGTGGCCTCTTTCACGGCTCCTTGGCAGAGAGGCCTAGTTGGAAAGGAAACTGTGTGGTCAGTCTGCAGGCTGGGGAAGTGGCTCAGTGGGCCATGGCACTTGCTGTGTGAGCAGGAGAACCTGAACTGGAATCCCCAGCATCTGCATGAGAGGCCAGGCATGGCCAGGTTGCCCCCTCCTCACTGTCAGCCTAGCTCCAGGTTCAATGTGAAAGGCCCTGCCTCAGACACCAGGCAGAGAGGGATAGAGCAGGGCATCTGAAGTCCTCCTCTGGCCTCTGGCCTCACTCACAGATGCACACATGCTAACATACCTGTACACACACACACACATACACA
>BDUI01002293.1:76430-95254 GCA_002335545.1 Apodemus speciosus | reverse complement strand
CCCYYCCCCCCCCTACTCACGCCCGCAGGGGCTTCGCACCTGCGGGGACACCAAGATCTCCAGCGATCTGGTCCCTGCAGCACAAGTCTGTGAGATGAGTTCTACCTCCTTGCCGGTTCAGAGAGGTCCAAGGGTGCCTAGGAGAGATTGGAGGCGCTCCAGCCGCTAGTGCAAGTTTTTGTACCGCCGTGCGTGGGCCCGACTGTAGGGCGCACCTGTCAGCGGGAGAGTTGCTGCGAACCTTGCAGCCCCTTAAAGTTTCACTGCTGGGTAGGGAGGTGTGTGCCCTTGCGTGAAGGCTTTTCTTTTCGTTGTCGTACGGGACATTGATCCTATAAAGCACCCACACCCTCGTAGCCAGCATGGGCCGAGCTTTCTTGGATCTCTTCTAAGAGGATGGAGGAAGCGGCCCAGGATATAAGATCACACTCTGGTTAACCGGCCTGGGATAATAGAGTCCCCCTCTCTGGGCAGAGGACCTCAACAAGCGCCCGGTGGCAGAGCCTGGCTGCACATAGAATATCGGGCTGCAGAACCTTCTTGGGTCTTCTGTAGGGAGGTGGGTACAAAGGTAGTGCCTCTTAATTCCCGAGGGGGAGGGGGTCCGGCCCCCGGATGGAGGGGGCTGGCAACTGCAGGGATGCCGCCTTTGTTTGCAGGCACTCTTTCTCCAAGGTACCTGGGGCCCCAGGAAGATGAGTAGGGTCTGGACTAGCAGTTGTTTCTTGGCTTCTCCGTTCCTTCCCAGCTGAGTCGTGGGAAACCAGCACGTGGGTGTGGCTGTGTGGCCTTAACCAGCGGGATGAAGCTCCAGCCGGGTGAGGAGCATGGCGAGAGCTTCCTTAGCTGCCATGGACCTGACTGGACAGCCTCTGGAACTGCACCGAGGCGGGGCGCCAGGGCGCAGGTTGCTGGGCTAGCCCTTCCCAGAGCGAGGCGGGCAGTAGGGCCCGCGGCGTCCCCTATGCATCAGCTCTAGGGGGAGACCGAGCTGGGGACGTATACCTGGGGCTCCCTGAGCTGGGTGTGTGCAGGGATGGCTGGGAGTCCTACAGAGGAAGCATGCGGCGGCGCGGGGGGGGGGGGGCAGACCGCCCAGAGGACATGCTTCCAGGAGAGGCCAAGCTGCCAAGAGCTCTTTCCAATCTACATTGCTGTAAAAATGCTTTTGCGGATTTAAGCAGCGACTGTTCCTCACTCATCCTATGTGAAGGATGTTCCTGGCAGCAACGTCTGTTCCTATTGAGATGGGGCCTGGTTTCAGGGAGACCAGAATTGAAGCAGGTTTCGAAGTGAGAGGTCATTGTCTGAGACAAGGATTCTCCAGTTGGCACAAGGTAGCAAAGAGACAGGAATGGAGGGCAGCCTCTCCTCCCCGCCTCTGCTTCATAAACTCTCCCACCTGAGAAGCCCTTGAGGGCTAATGTACATCCATTTTCAGGGAATTACCTGAGATCTGAGGAGCAAGGAACCATTAGCATCCCTCTTAGGGACAGGGACAGTAAGTCTTTGGGCAAGGTCAGGTAGCCAGGAGGCAGTGGAGCGTGTCCAAACCTTGGTCTCCGACGCCAAGTCCTGGGCTCTTCTTAATGCACAGCTGTTCCCAACAGGGTGGGGGCCAGGAACCCCAACTTAGTCACACTGTTTGAGTGGCTGGGCAGGATGCATGCAGGAGAGCCTCCCAGGGCACCAGGACCAAGTGGGTGGAGCTCCCAGCAGCCATCTCTGCAGAGCCTGCCGCAGGCCTCTAAGGCTCATTGCTGGGTCTGAAGCAAGGCTATCACACCCCAAGTCCCCTATCTTTTGGCCTTTTCTCCTCCCTCTCCAGTAAAGAAAACAGTGCAAGCCAACCCTGAGCAGTCTCTCATGGAGGGGTGGGACAGTGAAATTGTCTGTCTGTCTCGCATCCCTTTTACATCCCCTGCCCCTGTATTCTCCCAGGGGCCTTCTGCTGTGCTGGGACTGCTCCCCTCTAGAGGACACTTAGGCCTTGGGCTGCCCTCTGATCCATCTTCTCCCACACTGCCTGTACAGCTGTCTCCTCTATGCCACGGCACCTGCTGAAGCTTACGTATTGCGAGCTTTGGGTCAGTCTACCGTATCCCGGGGGGCTATCCTAGTCTTTGGGTTGTCTGTGATCAACACTATTCTACTCCCTTACACGTCACCTGCTTGCTCCTGGAACATGCTATGAGGTTAGTTGTATGATACATTCTACAGGTCAAATAGCTGAAAAGGGAGTGGGTCAGATAGAAGTGTCAGAACTGGGATTTGAACCCCAGTAATTTAGGCTCTGAATTTCCAGTGGTCTTAGTCAAGTTCAGTAAGTGAAATTGGTTTTTAATAATGGGTCATTTCTCTTGTCCTGGGCCTATTTTGAGAATGCGCTAGCTCCTTTGACAAGAAATGCTGTCCCTGCCTGACCCACTATCTCTTTGTCTTGTTCTTAGATGTCGGTGCAGCTGACTACAGCCCTGCGTGTGGTGGGCACCAGTCTGTTTGCCCTGGTAGTGCTGGGGGGCATCCTGGCAGCCTATGTGACAGGCTACCAGTTTATCCACACAGAAAAGCACTATCTGTCCTTTGGCCTCTATGGTGCCATCCTGGGTCTACACTTGCTTATCCAGAGCCTGTTTGCCTTCCTGGAGCACCGTCGAATGCGCAGGGCAGGGCGYCCCCTGAAGCTGCACTGCTCTCAGAGCCCGCGTTCAGTGGCACTCTGCATTGCTGCCTACCAGGAGGACCCTGAGTACTTGCGCAAGTGCCTTCGCTCAGCTCAGCGCATTGCCTTTCCAAACCTCAAGGTGGTCATGGTAGTGGACGGCAACCGCCAGGAAGACGCCTACATGCTGGACATCTTCCATGAGGTGCTGGGTGGCACCGAGCAAGCTGGCTTCTTTGTATGGCGTAGCAATTTCCATGAGGCAGGTGAAGGAGAGACAGAGGCCAGCCTGCAGGAAGGCATGGAGCGTGTGCGAGCTGTGGTGTGGGCCAGCACCTTCTCATGCATCATGCAGAAGTGGGGGGGCAAGCGCGAGGTCATGTACACAGCCTTCAAGGCCCTTGGCAACTCAGTGGACTACATCCAGGTAAGGCTGCCTCCCTTCGCTAAGAGCGTGAGCCTGGGCATACGTGAGCAGCCAGGCAGACTGTCCTCCTGCAACTCTAACTCTGATGCAGGTCTTGGTGCTGCAGCTATCTCTCTTCTTCCCTAAACAAGGTGTACGGGTTCTAAGGAAACCTTGGCACTCACCAAATCTGGGCTGTGGTTCTACTGAGAAGTGGGCAGACCTCTGAACAGGTTCCCCATAACCACAACAGCAAGAGGCACACACCAGAGTCTATACCTGGCACTGCTGGTGTGTGCTTCAGACACCATTTTAACCCTTAACAGTAGCTCTGCAGGTGAGCACGGTTCTAGGGTCACATTAATAAGGTAAAACAAGTTTAGAGAATAACTTGCCTAAATGTCAAAAAGCTAGTAATAGTGCAGACCAGAATGTCAGCCAGGATGCTTATCCAAAGCCTGCTTTTGATTCTTGTGTCTCACTACTGGCAAAAGGGTGACTAAACACTATAAAGAAGTTTGAAGAGGGGACTACAGAGTGGCTTGGCAGTTGAGAGCACTGGCTGTTCCTGTGGACCCAACCCATCTTCCAATTCTAGAACCCACACGGYAGCTAACAAACTCTGTGATGTCAGGTCCAGGCTATCAGACACTGATTTATGGCGTCTGTATGCAATGCACACATGTGATGTAGAATTACACATAGGAAAAACCCATACACAGTCTTTAACAAACCTTTACAAAAAGTTATGTACAGTGAGTAAAAGGATCCTGCTAAGGACCACTCCACGTTCCTGAGTTAGGACCACAAAGTCCCCATCCTTCCTAGTGTTACATTCATGTGTGACGTGGCAGCTGGAGATACTCAGGTGTATGAATGACTTACTTCCTTTTTTCCAGTGTTGGCACAGGTGGAGCTCTGTGCCAACAGACCCTGCCCGGATCCTGAGCAAGTGGTCGTTGACACCAGCCTGGAAATTCTATTAGAGTGGCAAGATTTACATAGCTTAAAATTTCAAATAACAAACTAGAAAGAGCAAAAAAAGATGAAAAGGTATACATTTCAGTACCAACTAGAAACAGACAACTCTGGTCCAGAATCCCTCACAACCTCTTGGGCCTTCTCCACTTACCAGAGGACTCTGCCAGGTGTTCGCACACGCCTGAAAGAATAGCTGCTGCTTTGGTAGCCGCCATGCGCTGACTGTCTTCATGTTCAGTCCTTGACTGCTATTTATTTGGGGGGGGGTGCATTTTGTTTGTTTTGTGGGGTTATTGTGTTTTGGTTCTTCCAGACAGGGTTTCTGTGTGCATCCCTGACTGATGTGGAACTCAGTTGGCCTTTAAACTGAGGAGGCGCCTGGCAGTGGTGGCGCACGCCTTTAGTCCCAGCACTTGGGTGGCAGAGGCAGGCGGATTTCTGAGTTCGAGGCCAGCCTGGTCTACAGAGTGAGTTCCAGGACAGCCAGGGCTATACAGAGAAACCCTGCCTCGAACCCCCCCTCCTACCCCACCTCACCCCTCTCTTCCCCCCCAAAAAACTGAGGAGGCTCTGTGGGTCTGGTGACGGCTCCCTGGGACCTTGGCCAGCTCCAATAGGATGTAAGGAAGTCTGCTGGGAGGACAGAAGAAGCAGAGCTGGTGCTGATGGCCATGACAGTTCCCACTTAGCCTTCTGGTGCTTCTTTGTACCATCCTGTCTTCGAACATGAAGAGAACCAGACTGGGGTGTCAGAAGCAGCCTTCTTGTAGGCTAATAGGCACTTACCCAGGACCCACTTATTTTAGGTTCTGAGAATTTAATTGACAGCCTTACGCCAGCAAGCTTAGTAAAAGCTTTGATGGCACAGGATTGATTTAAGTTCCTCTGCTCTGAGAACACTGACCATAGAGTCCAGTCATGGGCTTAGCAAACAATTTCCTATCGGATGGCATGCCAAGGCCATATTAGTAACTTTAAAAGGCAGACAGAAAAGGCTAGTTGTGGTGGCTCACTTGGTTAATCGCAGCACTCAGGAGGCAGAGGCAGACAGATCTGTGAGTTCATGGTCACCCTGGTCTACATAGGATTCCAGCACAGCCTGGACTACATAGAGAGGCCCTGTCTCAGGGGGCAGTGGGGGGAGGCTGGAAAAAGAGAAGGGGAGGGCAGGAAGCCAGTTATCCTAAGAGTTCCCAGAGCCCAGGTGCAACTGATAGTAGTATTTTAGACCATGAGAGCTGTATTTGTAGGCAAGGTTTGATGAAGGTGTGCTTGTTGGTAATGGCTGCCAGAATGGGCTTATTCAGAGTAGGTCAGACAAGCAGAGCTGTTGGCTTGAGAGACTTGGCTAAGATTCCAAGAGCAGAATGTTTTGTCTCATGGAGGGGCTTCTGGGCAGGTAGACTCATTCCTATCACAGGGCTGTCTGTTCACCTGGAGGCCAGGGGTTGAAATGAGAAGCTGCCAACAAGCTACCACTGGATCACCTCAGAAGTAGGCCGACATCATCTGCTGGGGCTCTCTCCTTAGCCTCGTGGTCCCTGAACAGTCAGAGTCCTTTCCCTTACTTCCCTTGGTTTTCCCCTCCTTTTCTACCTGGCATTGAGCAGTTTGGTGGAAGTGAATATGAGGTGGGTCAGGCTTCTCAGAAGTGCACAGCTTCCTGAAGTGGGACAGTACTTGTACAGGCCTGAGATGCTAACTGCATTCCACTGCAGGTGTGTGACTCTGACACTGTGCTGGACCCAGCCTGCACCATTGAGATGCTTCGCGTCTTGGAAGAAGATCCCCAAGTAGGAGGTGTCGGAGGAGATGTCCAAGTAAGAAGTAACTAAGGGTTCCTAGGGTGGAGCGGGCCTGTTCTGTTTCCAAACCCAGTGGGATGTGCCTGGGAAATTAATCTCTTAATTTACTAGTTCCTGGGAAGCACTTTCCCTGATAGTTTCTCTGGTCTTCAAGAGGTTCACTTCACTGACTGTCCCAACTCAATTCTTGCTCTTCGCGAATGTAAGGGTAGGGGAGACTTAGGAAGTTTGGAGAGGTGGTTCAGCTGTTAAGATCACTGCTGCTCTTGCAGATGGCCCAGGTTCAATCCCCAGCATCCACATGATACCACACAATCTGCCATAGCAGCAATTCTAGGGATCCTGGCGCCCTCTTCTGGCCTCCACTGGCATGGGTACCAGTGGTATACAGACATACATGCAGGCAATACCACACATAAAATAAGTTAAAAATTTTTTTTTGCAAAGCCCATGGATTTGGAGGGATAGAGGATTTGGCCATTATAGGTCTCACAAAGTACTTCTTTTTGYGTTGACAGTGTAGCAGGTAGCTCCTAAGTTAGTTCCTTTGAAAAGCCCATGCTCTAGGGAACTCAGGCTAATGAGCTGTGGGCAGTATATTAAGCATACAGACCCAGGTCTTTGTCAGAGGACACTACAGGCAATATGTCATGTCCTCCTACAGGCTCTCCTAAGACAAGGCTCCTAAGACCAATGGCTCTCCTAAGTCAAGGCACCGATCACTGGAATGTCTTAACTGGGACTCTGTGCAGGTGCGACATAAAGGTGGAGCTGACACTGGAGAATGAGGTTTTAAATGGCCACCCTAAGTTTCAGATTCTGGAGTCTGAACTAATGATCAGGAATCTGAGCAGCAGCCTATGTAACTAAGGCTGGAAAGGCCTCAGATGAAGACAGCATCTCTGTTCCCTTACAGATCCTCAACAAATATGATTCATGGATCTCCTTCCTGAGCAGTGTGAGGTACTGGATGGCCTTCAACGTGGAGCGGGCCTGCCAGTCCTACTTTGGCTGTGTGCAATGTATTAGTGGGCCTTTGGGCATGTACCGCAACAGCCTTCTTCAGCAGTTCCTGGAGGACTGGTACCATCAGAAGTTCCTAGGCAGCAAGTGCAGCTTTGGGGATGATCGACACCTTACCAACCGAGTCCTGAGTCTTGGCTACCGGACGAAGTATACAGCACGCTCTAAGTGCCTCACAGAGACCCCCACTAAGTACCTTCGATGGCTCAATCAGCAAACCCGCTGGAGCAAGTCTTACTTTCGAGAATGGCTCTACAATTCTCTGTGGTTCCACAAGCACCACCTCTGGATGACCTATGAATCAGTGGTCACAGGCTTTTTCCCATTCTTCCTCATTGCTACAGTCATACAACTTTTCTACCGTGGCCGCATCTGGAACATTCTCCTCTTCCTGCTAACGGTGCAGCTAGTGGGCATTATCAAGGCTACCTATGCCTGCTTCCTTCGAGGCAATGCAGAGATGATCTTCATGTCCCTCTACTCCCTTCTCTATATGTCCAGCCTCCTGCCAGCCAAGATCTTTGCTATTGCTACCATCAACAAGTCTGGCTGGGGCACTTCTGGCAGGAAAACAATTGTAGTGAACTTCATTGGCCTAATCCCTGTGTCCATCTGGGTGGCAGTTCTTCTAGGGGGGTTAGCCTACACAGCTTATTGCCAGGACCTGTTCAGTGAGACTGAGCTAGCCTTCCTAGTCTCTGGAGCCATCCTGTACGGCTGCTACTGGGTGGCCCTCCTCATGCTGTATCTGGCCATTATTGCCCGGAGGTGTGGGAAGAAGCCAGAACAGTATAGTCTGGCTTTTGCTGAGGTGTGATATAATCTCCAAGTAAGGTGGGAAAAGTGCAATGGGCAGGGAGGGAATGGAAAAGATGGGGTGGGAGGGAGGAGGGCATGTTGTGTTCTAGTTTCATGGCTGAAAGGACCAATCTGAAATGCAAATAGTGACGTGACTGTGGTATGGCCTGGGTAGCTCTGCTCAGCGGAAGCATGGCACTGATTCTTCAGGCTCAGAGCAGATGGACTYGTATGTTTCTAGGCTACTTGTCTGCCCTTGCACAGGTAGTGAACTCTGAGAAATGATTTTACTTCCTTCTGGGAACTACAGAGAACCCAGAAGTGTGCTAAACTAAGTGCTAAATTCCATCCAGTGTCAACTTCTGGTACAGAAGCAATGACAGCTCATAGAAAGTATCCTCCTAGCCCATCTGAAAAGGTATATGAGAAGTTCCTGTCAAGTCTGGCCAGCTACTGTCCCATTTCCCTAACCTCCAATTAGCCATCAATGCATTAAGATTGTGCCTGAGATAACGAGGCTGGGAAGCCTGACCTTTGGTCAAAAAACAGGGTCTAAGAAATGGTGCTTTATGTAATTAATGTATTCCACTTCACATCAAAACATCCCAGGGATGAGCCAAGTCACTAGGAGTAAGTAATGAGTTAGGCGGGTTTTCTTGTTTGTTTTGGGTGCACATTACAAAGAAAAGTTTGTAATGCACCAAAAGGTGGCCAGTTGTTCTGGTGCACATTTGTAATCCAAGCACGTAGAAGAAAGAGATCAGAGGTCCAAGGTAAGGCTAGACTACATGAAATCCTGACTGTCTCATACAAAAGTAGTTGACGGAAGGATCAAAGATTGTCGTGGTGCTAAAAACCGTGGATGCCTTGGACTGAATATGATCTGACTGAAAACTGCTTGGTCTTTTACAAAATTCCCAAATCTGTCAAGAGAACTTGCTGGGCAGATCGGATATTTTAGCCCTGTACCTGATGACTCAACCCCAGTGGATTTAGATAAGAAGCCTTTAGTTACTCTAGCTCATTCGTACCTGAATGCCTCTCAGATTCAGCTCTCATCTGAGGCTAGACATCCTGCTCGCTACTTCATTTTCTTCAAAGCCACGTCATTTTTAGTTGTTTTCTAGTGGGAAGAGCAGCAGTTACCTCTTCATTTTCATGGGTAAATTCCCATGTGAACATGGTAGAGAATAGACTCTTACAAGACTTACAAGGCTGTTCCCTACACGCATGGAAGTAACAACAGCCTCTGACCACACAGTTCATCATCTTAGGACTGGTCAGTACCTTGGCAGCTGGTTAACGTGTGTGACTTTCTCGACAATCATCCCCAATGGAAGGAAAGTTTTTTGGAGTTGCCCAAATGAACCTTCAAATCTGAGTTGGTCATCTTTGATAGCATCCATTCCCAGGAGCGTTTCCAAGGAATTCTACGGCTAGGTAGTGGATGTGCCTCCTTTTGCTGCTTCAGTCCAGAAACCAAAGTAGGAGCTGGAACTGGTCCAACAGTCTTCAGTCCTCTTAACACCCCTCATGGCTGCTTGACTTCCCCGTTTCTTTTGAGGAATGATGAGCAGCTTTTATACTGTTTTGAAGTCAAGACCAGACTCTGCTTTGGATTTGAAACCTGGGATCACGACTAAGCCTTTGACTTTAGGAGTTACTTCTAATTTTCCCAAACATTTGTTCTCAGAGGGGCCAGCTAACCCCTCAGAACCAACAGAGTCGGAGAGCAGTGTACACAGGTGCTTCCTCCAAAGGAATGAAGTACACTCCAACCACGCATGGGCAATCCCTTGTATTTCCCTTCCTCTTATGGACAAAAGGGTTTTTCCAGGTGTAGCTTACAGTTGCCACAGCACACAAACCTCAAGTTTCTAGTAAAACTGCTGGCTGATGTGAAGCCCAACTCATGGTGGCTGGGAAGCAGCAGCCATTTGTCAAAGGCAGTTGTTCTGGGTCCTTCTGTTAAGAAGTGAACTATTTGAGCACTACAATGAAGACAATCCAGTCAGCTAACTTCAGGGCTCAGACTAAGGGCTTGTTTTTCTTCAGCTTTTACTTGAAGGTTACAGGACAATGGACCCTGGAGGAAAACTGGTTGTCTACCATCAGCTCTTCTGCCTTGGACTGTGGTCAACTCTCCTCAGATTAAAGATGCAGGTACAGTAGTGAGCTTACAACATTTGACCTCGACTGGATTTCCTAATTTATTTTATAAGTTTTCAGCAGCAAAACTAAACTGGGTCTACAGGTATATCCCTGTTTCTTGCAAGGGAAGAGCCTTTATATAATTAGACTCATTTTGGTTTTTCCTCATTGACAATTTCAGCCTCTTTTGTATTATTTCTATAATAATTTGTAAATATTTATTTTTACCTGCTTTTTTTATTAAATAAGGAGGGACGTTTATTTAACATCAAGGGTGGGAGGGAATCAGAAGGGAGGTGGCTTTACTCGGGGGACCATATTCCTATCATGCTTTTGGCGCAGCCACTGAGCACAATGCACGGGCCCCACGCCTTTTTTTTTTTTTTTTGGTTTTTCAAGACAGGGTTTTTCTGTGTAGTCCTGGCTGTCCTGGAACTCACTCTGTAGACCAGGCTGGCCTTGAACTCAGAAATCTGCCTGCCTCTGCCTCCCAAGTGCTGNCTGGCTGTCCTGGAACTCACTCTGTAGACCAGGCTGGCCTTGAACTCAGAAATCTGCCTGCCTCTGCCTCCCAAGTGCTGGGATTACAGGTGTGCGCCACCACGCCCCGGTTGGCCCCACGCCTCTTAAAGTCACAGTGTACAGGCATGTGGCTGGAGTGCATTGTCTTCAGGAAACCTTTATTCACTGTTCTACCTTCACCTTGCCTATGCCCTTCAAAGTCCAGGAGGTGCCCCTGTTCCTCCAGGYTGCCAGACAGGTCATGGGAACCCCTCATGAGGTGTAGAACTCTACCATGATCCTTCTCGGAATGATCCTTCTGCTTCACAATCTCTGCCATCTTTCTCAGCGTTCTTACAAGCTGTAGTCAGTGCAGGTCCCACAACCAATGTCCTCTCAGCCACGCCACCCTCAGCTTTTGCAGCTTCAGTTCTGCCTTGCCCTTCTGCACTTCTGGGGCTCTTGATAGCAAAGCTCTCCTACTGTCATTCTTCTTGCTGATGTCCATGTTCTTCACTCCAGCATTATCTAGCAGGGATGCAAGCTGAAGATCACGGCTCTTCTTTTTCCAGGACCCCTCTCCACTGACCTTTGCCTAGCACTATGAAACCTAAGACCCTTTCTTGCATCTAATGCTCAGGAGGCTGTCATCTGGCACTACCACCYTGAGTGTGAGACAGAGATGAGCTGAGGTCCTGCTGAACTTGTATTGCAGGATAACGCAGCTCTCTGCCAACTCTCATTCATGAGGTCGTTGGTGGTCACCCTCGTTCATATGGAAGGTGTCTAGCCAGTGCCTCTTCAGTTCCCCATCTTATTTAGCTAACAAATAGCAAAGCTTTTGCTTTGCCAAGACAGCCTGCATCAGGCAGCTGTTAGGTCACAGTTCCATTCTTCTCGGCCAGCTTTTTATGCACCATGTTCACATACACCAGCAGCAGTCTCTTCTCGCAATACTCCTTTTGTCCTTCAAGATAAAGGCCAGTCTCTCCTTGGAATTAATGGCATACTTCTCAGTGAGTCCCTGCAGGTCTCAGTACATCAGTGTGCTGATGCCTACCTTTTGGTCTATCCCTCTAACAGCTTAGTCCTCCTTTTCTCTGCCAAACCTTCTCTAGCTCCTCACCATCCCAGCAGTGGTGTTCCCAGGACCGGGTCATCCTCCCCCAACTTCTGGCTCAGGCATACCTTCCTTGTGGCTCTTCTTGAAAGGCCATGGGGGTCGATGTTAGACATTACAAGCCCCTCTTTCTTAATAGCGACTTTCAAGAGTTTCAACCTCAATTTGGCTGGAACTAACTGTTTCAAAGAGCATCTCCTGAGCCAATGGCCCCAGTGGTCACCATACTTTGTAGCTGCCCAGAATATTGTGCAGTGAGTGCCATTAGAGACCTGAGTTTCCGTCCGCCCCACAGCCCACCTGCTGTCCACTGTAGGTGCCATTCTGGTGCTGCTTTTTGTACTCCTAATGTTGCTGTGGCAGCTTGACGACTCCCTAGAACTACGTTGGCCTCACTGGCCTACCACCAAGCCCTGAAGACACAAAATGCAGACAGTTTTGGGTGACAAGGCAGCCGCTACCCTGCTGCTGGCAACCGTGAGCAGCTGCAGCTGGCCCCGTTGTTTCTGTTGCCCTTGGAGACTGGCATTTTTGTTGTTTTTCAGGTCAAGAATTTTTTTTATTTCACTTATCAAAATAAAAATTATTACTTAACTCTGGCGTGTCCATTGCTATGACAAAGAGCCAAAGGAAAGTTTATGGAGAGGAAGTTCATCACGACTCAGATCTGTGGTCTCCCATCAGTTGACCCCGTTTCTGGGCACATGTGAGGCAGAGCACCACACAAYGGAGCTTGTGCTCCAGCAAAGCCACTCACCTGGGAGCTTCAGGGAAGCAAGGGCTTAGAGGAGGCCGGGGGCAAAATATACTTCCAAGGCCATGCCACAGTGACAACTCTCCTCAGTATGCTTTGACCACCTCCCCATTAGCCTCCTAAAGCAGGACTCTACCAAGAACTGTTTCTCCCCTCATGTTCAAGAACCACCTCCAACCTCTATCAGAGTTGTGCTGGGGACCAGTCTTCAACAGAGCGCTGGAGGTATAGTTCAAATCTAAAGATACAACTGCGATCTCAGAACTATGGTACTTAATAAACCTAGCTCTTTAGTTTTAAAAGGATTAGTGGTAGAAATGGAATCAGTGAAATTCAAAGTAGAACAAGAAAGAGGCCAGCAAGATAGCGAGGAGGAAAAGGTCCCTACTCCCAAGCCTGATGCCCTGAGTTTAGTCCTTGAGATCCACATGGTACAAGGTGACCACGGTCCCACCCAAGTGTCTGACTCCCACATGTGCTGTCAGCAGTGAATGCACACACACCACTCAAACRTTTTAAGTGTTGACTTAAAAACTCTCACAAGTAACGCTAAGTTGTGATAGYTGCCTCACTTTGGAAGATTAAGCCATTAGTCCACCAGATGCTACACATGCAGGAGAGCTTGTTTTCTATTATAGAAGTCAGAATCTCACACTCCTCAAATTATTCTACAATATCGAATTGGAAGAATGAGTGAAGGCTAACCAAAGCTTGTTCCCTCAAATGCAAGCATTTGGACTGCAGGTAATACAGAGTTKTTKTAAWAAAAAAAAAAAAAAAAAAAGACAAGCAGAAAGCAGACTTACCCGCTGTGCAACAGAGAACAAATGGAGTGACAGCAGCAGCCCTCTCACCCCATTTATTAAAGAAACAGTAAGAAAAGATACAATGGAGGAAAAACACCAACCATCCTTCATATCAGGCTGAACAAAGCACAGTGATTTTCCCTTTCACCCCTCCACCCCCACCCTAATCCCCCAATTCCCATCCATATCAGTTTAAGTCTTGAGGTTCTTTGATTGGGAGTACCAGTGAGGAGGGAGTTGGATGATCGGAGGAACCTTAAATCTGGCCACCTCTAAGTCCCAGAAGAAAGGAGCTGCAGGCCCAGTCAAGCAGAAATATGGGTCTGTGACATGGGTGTCCACCTCCCATTCTGCCTTGAAGCCCCCAGGGAAAGGTCTGGCAGTAGAACATGACTAGGTCCAGGGTGCCCAGGTCAGTCTTTGAAGTACGGCCCGTCTGCTCACCAACACAGCATCACTAGACAGCGAGTGAGCCGATTCTCCAGTGGTGAGTGGGGAATTAGGACCTGCAGGCCAATGTATCCCTGAGGAAAAGTCCACGAGAACAATTCAAGAAACTAGTAAGAAACAAGGAGCAGAAAGCTGTGGGACAAAAGCACAGAGGCTTCCAGAAGGCCAGAGATCCTTTTCCTTGAGGTTGGGATCATCTCTATCAGCCACAGTCCGTGTCTCACAAATAACATTTTGCCTTCAGTCAAGAAAAAAAGCAGAGGAAAAAGAAGGCTCATTTGGACTCCAGCCCCAGCTATGTTCTTCAGACTGTAGTTCCGTATCTACTCTTTTATCTAAGAGACAGTGTGTAAATAACAAAGTGGCCCTGAAAGAAAAATGGCATTTAAGGGGGCAACATTCCATTTGGGTACATTGCAGCCATCGGACCCCCTGGTCTGGGGAAAGCAGCTGGATTTGAGCCAGGGAGGCTGCCCACCCTAGGAAATGGGACCAGAGTCTTGCCTGCAGGGCCATTCATCCTTGGAAAGGAAGCTGGGTTAAGGCCCAGGGTCCCYGTTGGTCTTGCAAAAGGAGCTGGGTTGAGACCCACAGGGCCTGCTGGAGAAGAGCCCAGGTGCCCAGCAGCTGACCTGGGGAAAGCAACTTGACCAGGGCCTAATGGACCACCAGATCTTGGGAAGGCAGCTGGACTTGGACCCTGCAGGCCAGTGGCCCTTGGAAAGTTAGCTGGGTTGGGGCCTAGTGGCCCAGAGGCTCTTGGGAAAACTGCTTGATTGGAGCCCTGGAGGCCAGCAGACCTCTGAAAGGTACCTGGATTTGAGGCCAATGTGCCAGACTGAGAGAAGGCATTTGGGTTCAGTCCTGATCCTGTTCCCCTTGGAAAGACTCCAGCATTTACCCCCATGGGKCCACCTGGTCTTGAGAAATGAGCTGAATTAGGACCCATGGGGCCAGGAGCCCTTGACATGGGAGAGGGATTTGGCCCTGGAAGGCCAAGTCCTCGAGAGCTAGGACCTGTGTTTGGGCCTATGGGGCCAGGTACTCTTGTCATGGTGGGCGGGTTTGTGCCCATGTTTCCAGAGGCCTGTGAAAAAGAAACTGAATTTGTCCCTAGAAGACCTGCTGCCCTTAGAATGGGGGCAAGATCTAAGCCTTGAGGTCCAGCCATTCTTAAGTTAAGACCAGATCCTGTACCCAAGAGGCCACCTGCTCTGTTGTCCAGATTTGGGCCTGGGCCTAGGCCACCAGCTCTTGGGTTGGGCCCAAGACCTGGTCCTAAGCCACCAGCTCTTGGGTTGGGCCCCAGGCCTGGGCCTGGAAACATACCTGACCTAGGGGTCGGGTTGGTACCTAAAAAGCTTGATCTCAGATTTGGACTTGGTCCATGACCCAGGCCAATTGGCCTAGGATTGGGAGGACCAGTCCCAGAGGACAGAACACCTGCCCTCATGTTGGGTCCACATCCAGGGCCCATGGGGCCACCACTTCTAGGGTCAGGACTTGCTCCCAGGAGCCCGCCTGCCCTTGGGTTGGCCATAGGACCAGGTCCAGGAAGCCCTCCTAATCTGGGGTTAGACATAGGCCCTGGGCCTGGAAGAGCCCCTGTTCTAGGGTTTAAACCTGGTCCTGGTCCCAAAAGGCCTCCTGGCCTCGGGAAAGAAACTGCACCTGTGCCAGTGGGATTCATCCCTCTTGGAAAAGAATTCATGCTTGGGTCACGAGCACCAGCAGGAAAATGTGCTGGATTTGATGCCAACGAGCCTGATGGATTTGGAAAAGGAGCTGGATTCCTTGGAAACGGAGCCAGGTTTCCACCAAGAGAGCCTGCTGCCATAAGGAAAGGATCTGAGTTCACACCCACTGGGTGGCCTGCAGTCATGACAGGCCCTCCGTCCAGCCGTCCTCGAGGTGGCAATGGAGCACGAGTCCAAGGAGTTGGCCGCTCTCTAGGGAAAATCCGGGGTTCTTTCATACTTTCTTGGGGACGTTGGTGATAATAGGCTTGGGGCGAGTTTTGAAAAGGATCTTGTTTTTGATGAGTGCTGTCACCAAGTACTGGGTGCCAGTCTCTCGACCAAGCTCATCACAGTCCTGCTTCCCAGGAGTGTGTTTGACAAGGACTGCAAAAGGTTTCTCCAGGTGGATGATTTTCCCATACAGGATATGATGCCCCACGATCAGCACAGGGATTCCCTTTGGCAGAACAGAAGGAGATGCCTGAGGTTGAGGGCAAGGCCATTCCTTTCAGGTGCCTTTTAAAGCTGCTCTTGGCAGCAATGCTGACACCTCCAGTCCCTGGTCTGGCTCTATCACTGTTAAAAAACCACATTGGCAATCCACCCTTGTGCCCTTTTCATTCTTTGTAGTCCCATGTAAAAAGCATTTCTACTTTTAGGACTTTTGCAGATTCCCAAAGGGTCCATTTCTCTGCTATTCCAGAAGGTGGGGGACGGCAAGCAGATAGCTCTACAGTCTGGCTAAATCTGGAGTAACAAACCTGAGGACAGTCCTCATGCTGGGTCCTGGGAGCACCTCCTGGTGGAGCTTGCTTTACTGAGGCTTATATAAGGCAGGGAAAGAAAAGACCCCTCACCTCAGTGGTGTAATGTAGGTCTCCCAGGAGGTTTCCAGCTAATCCGGTGCTGTAGCGAGCCTCGATCTCCCCCTGTAGCTCCATCAGCACCCATTCTGCCAGGCCTTCAGCCCCCGTACTGCAAGCAAAGGGCTGGCGGTTACAATATTTTTGAGTGGTGAAGGATTAGTAGTGTCCTACACCTACACCACCATTAGAAGCCCAAAGGAACTCTCTGGAATACAAGTTCTTAGGAAACTGGGCAGTACCAGGAACTGAAATATAGATCTTAATGCAAGAGTGTATATAAGCTGTACCTGCGGACCTGACTCCTCCAGGAGAGCGTAATCCGTACAGCCCTAACATTCAGCTAAGTAAATCTTAAAGTGCACTCACCTGGAGATGACAATCTGCACCATGAGCCTTCCTTCTTTAAAAAGCAACTGAAAAACTAGAGAAAAAAGAAGAAACCTTTTAGGACAGCTATAATTATAGCCAGTGTGTATCACTTAATTGTGTGATAGGCAGGCACGTCTCCCCTTGAGACAGGATCTCTAGTGCAGGCTATTCTTGAACTCTTTATGTAGCTGAGGCTGACCTTGAATTTCTGATTCTCCTGCCAGGGCTTCACAAATGCTAGGCCAGCTTTCTGCCAGCTGAGTTTTACAYTCCCAGCCCAATGTGTGGCAGAAACTTAGAATTCTAAATGCTTTTAAACATGTTACTCTATTGCTCTAGCAATGTCAAAAGGGCTAGGCACTCTTGCTGTTTCTGAACATACAAATTATAGCTGTTAATTACAATCATTGGACTGGTGAYCCACTCAGGTGTATTACAATAGTAAGGCAATTTTTTTCTTTTTTTTGAAACAGGGTTTCACTATGTAACTGGTGAGCCTGGAACTGTGTAGACCAGACTAGCCTTGAACTTATTACAGAGATCCATTTGCCTCTGCCTCCCGAGTTGTGGGGCTTAAAGGCTTGTGCCACATGCCTGGTAGTAAGCTGATTTCTAATRTAACTCMGCTACAGTCTACCTTTGACTTAGATGGGGGGGAGGAGAGCATTCCCATACCTTCACATTATACAACAGCGCCACCAGGTGGCAATTTGGAGCACCCTACAAGCTTGCAACTAACTGGCTTCATTTGCTCTCATATCTGCCATTAAGGGAGACTAAATTAGGGAACCAAAGCTATACCGTTTTTGGTTGTCTTTTTTTGTTTGTTTGGATTTTTGGGGTTTATTTTTGTTTGTTTGTTTGTTTTTTTTGAGACAGGGTTTCTCTGTATAGCCCTGGCTGTCTTGGAACTCACTCTGTAGACCAGGCTGGCCTCAAACTCAGAAAACCGCCTGCCCCTGCGTGCACCACCACTGCCCAACTTTGGGTTGTCTTTCAAATGAGACAATATATAGTGTTGCCAGCCATGGTACAAAAAGTCAACAGGTTTTATAATTGTACTCAAACTCAAGACAAAATATCAATCAGGATTTCTTTTTTCCAAGGTCTCGCAACACAACCAAGGCTGGCCTGGGACTTGGTATAGCAAATCCTTAACCTCAGGTTTTAGAGAGCTAGGGCTACAGCTGCAGCATGTCAACTGACCAGGTTCTTTGCTGGTTCTCATCACTTTGGACCTCCAGTAGACTTAAATCATGACAGAACTTCTTTCCAGGGCACCAGACACACCGGACCAGCAGCAAACATATTTTAAATGTTTACTATAGACTACATGTCATGCACAATATGTACATGGTATCTCAGCCAACATGGCAACTCTGATAATAACCATTCATTCCTATTTTGCAGTTGAGACTACTGGGCCATATACAAATAAAAATCATGTATTCTTGTGGTACACACTCAACTAGAGTATAAAGAGCCAAGGCAGGAAACTGGCCCATCTAGTTACTTAAAAGTCRCTACTTAATTTTCCCTTCCTAAGGACAGAACCAGGTCCCAGCAGCCAGTGACGTGTGTAAGCGCTGTTTACAGCAGCACAGGGCATCAAGACTGGAGCCGTGAATAAGTGAATCTCTGGACCCMAAGAGGTTGTAGCCCCACCTAGAAAAGGCAACACATCAGCTTCAAAGGCAAATACCTTTGTGCTTATAACGAGACCATTTCCAGAACTTAACCTAAGTATTTGAGACAAGATCCATCTTCGAACTTCCAACTTTTCTGTTTTAATCTCCTGACTACTGACTGGTCTGAAGGCATGTGGCACTGAGCCCTGCTTCCAGAGCACTTCCAAAGTGAAACAATCCCAATTCAAAAGGCTGAAGTGCAGGTTCCAGCTTGTAAAGTAGAACGCTGACCGACTAGGGGCTGACCTCCATGATGACTCACTAGTCATGACTAAACAGACCTCATGCAGGACTCCTGCTGACAACAGCTCAGGTTTTCCATTGGGAAGCAATTCAGCATTTGATAGTCTACCTTTGATTATAATTCATAAAGTATGTAATATAGATTGTAAAAGGCCAATGCTGCACAGACCAAGTTCTTTCAAATAAGCTTTGGTCGACTGATATAGTTTATGATGAGTGTGAGCTGCAAACACAATGTGGTCTAAAAAAGCAATAGCGAGTTCACATCTGTGAACACCATGTTCTAAGCATAGAGATGATGATGAAAACCTACTTCCGGGATCCAGGGAGATGGTTCAGCCATGCATGTATGAGCACCAGAGTTCAAATCTCCAGTGCCCATGATGACACTAAACACACAGCATAGCATCTGCACAGCCCTTGAGACAGGAGTCAGACAAAGGCAAACCCTCGAAAGCCTGA
>BDUI01002292.1:149851-162435 GCA_002335545.1 Apodemus speciosus | reverse complement strand
TCTGCAGATGTGAACAATCAAATTATTTTCAGCTAGGGACAAGATGAGTTTCATCTATTTTGTGTTATCATGTGCCTTATGGAGACTGTAATGTAAACATCTTAGGAACCCCAGAAGGTGGGCACAGTTACAATTCCCTCCATAGAACAGTCTCTGTATATACTTTGCATGGACTGACATCTTTAATTTTAAACAYAGCACTAAAAACTATGTTGTGATCACCATTTTCCAGATAAGGCAATACACTGAGACAGAGAGGGCTATACAACTCTTTCTCTACCATTAAGCAGAAGAGCTGGAATCTGAATCCAATTTTTATATGCAAGAGACTATGTCCTTAGCTGTAATGATCCAAATTAAAGAAGAAAAAAAACAACCTGAAGTGTCTCTCACCACTGGTCYTGTCTCAAAAATAGAGATGTCTCTGTGGCTGAGAAATCCTGATATGTGAGATTGTTTTCTGTGATGTCTTTGGAGTTTCAGTGAATGTGCCGAATTTTAATCATGCAGTTTTGGGAGAAAAGAAGATAACTGGCACGCTAAGGGTACTCACTCCTTGCCGGGCAGCCACATTCACTGCTTGGAATAAGGACTAGAATAATGATGTTTTCCCTGGATGAGTCTTGCCTGACTGGCCCCCAATTTATCTTGTGCAGAACACAGGTGATGCAYTTGGGTTTGCTAGGTGCTCTTAGGCTAATGTAGAATCACCAGAGGGCTACTTCCAAGTGACCTCAGGCTCCACCAGCTGGTTAGGTGCCCTACTCCACACGGGCAGAGTAATTAACACATCTTTTGATGAAGTGTTTTTAACCTAAATACTGAGGAGTGATATTCCTGAAGATAGAATTACTTATCTGATACTTACTTACTGATACACGAATTTAGGGAGAAAATAAGATATGAGCCGGCAGGAAGAAAATCCCCAGAGATTGCAACAAAGGGCACAGCAGGGACTTGAGGGGATTAAAACAAGAGGGCCTCATACTCCATTAAGGTAGAATGCTGCTGTTCCTATGAAAAGAGATTCAAATCCTACTCATCTCTTTGTCTAACACAGGTACCAACTTGGGATAAAATATACCTTGTCTGGCTTCAGTGGGAGAGAAAGTACCTAGCCTCTAAGTGCCAGGATGAGGTGGGAGWTTTTCAGGGGGCCCCACCTGCTCAGAGGAGAAGGGRATGGGGGAAGTATTATGGGAGGAGGTGACTAGGAGGGGACAGTGAATGGATGTCAAGTGAATAAAAAAATAAATTTAAAAAATTATTCATGGATGTGGATATTCTRGACACACGGAGTATTCTAGACACYAGGAAAAGTTTGGGGAGAAAATGTAAATAGTTTCCTGGCTGCTTTACTCCATGGGATGTTCTGGACAAAGWAGGATGGCCTTGCTGATGCATGTTGGCCTCCATRAAAAGAACAGGACTAGAAATTATGTCAGTGTTTAGTTGTGAATGAACAGAGGTTGCCGAGTTCCAAGCTCAGAAAGGGAAATCTAAATTCACACCRAGCCGWGAGTAAGAATTTTCCCAGCAGCAGAGATCTGGGAATTATATGCCAGTCAGAGGGAAGAGATGTGTAAAAATAGAGGCCRGTGTCTTGATAGTAAAATTTGGCATTAGATAAGAAAGAAGGAAGGAAGGAACAAAGTGTGGTCYGTGAGACAGGTAGGGATTGTCTATAGTGAGCTTCACATACCTTATAGGACATYAAGAGTTCATCCTGGTAGGAATGGAATACATTGGAAAATTTCAAATAAGGTACCTAGCCAAGCATATTGCAGATGGAGGTTGGAGAACAAGGGTACACCATTAGCTAGCTGTAGTGATTAATCCAAGCCCAGTATTAATTATCTTTCATGGACTCATTTACCTATGCCACTTTTCCTCCGCCATTATAGAAGACTCCATATTTAGGACAGTAGCTGCAGTCCCAGCTCATACCTGAACTTTGAAATCTAACAAGTTCTAGTGATTGGAACATGGCACAACCAAGGCTGGGGGTCCTGGTTTCCATAAAGTCTAGGTATCTTCAATGTCTCTTGATACCTGAGTTCTTAGCCTTAGAGATGTAGTCTCTTGTTCCTTATTGAAGAACGATGAGAGACAGTGGGGTGGCTGAACTTAACTTCATCCTCAACAAAGAACATTAGTTAATGGTGTAGCCTGAGAAGGTTAGCTTGGGTCTGTGAGCCACATATTAGGAAAGTGTCTATAAGGATTCATTATCTAGAATTGAACATGCTAGTGAGGCTAGATTAATTTATGTACATAAACCAGTGGGAAGTGAAGTGAGGGCCATTTATGCTATTAATAAAGCAATCTAATAGTGACCTCCAAATGTGGRCTTGGCTATTATTCACCTTGTAACTCTTTTGACAGTATTTTACGACTTCGCCTTCCTGGTCTCTCCTTGCTCACGGTTATCTGCAGTCCATTTGACATTTACAAGAATGGAGCCCTTTGCCACCTGGCTTAATTAAGGCAAAAATGCTACTGTGACAGAATCTTATAGAACCACAATCTTGGTTAGAAAATGTTCTATAATCTCAAAGTTGATTCTCAACATCACTCAAAAATGTAGGCATGGTGTCATCATTTGTTTTCTACTACAGTGATAAAACATTGACAAAAATAAAAAAAACAACAACAAACAAACAAACAACAAGCCAGGAGAAAAGAATTTAATTCAGCTCATAGTCCATCCCCAAGGCAAGTCAAAGGCAGGAATTTGAAGCAAAACCTCCAGCAGGGATCATGGGACAGAAGAATGTTGTTTACCGGCTTGCTCACCTTTGCTTGCTCAGCAACCTTTCTTACACAACCCAACCCAGAAGCCAGGGGATGTTACTACCTACAGTAGGCTGGAACATCCCACATCAATCAGCAACTGAGAAACTGCTCCACAGATAAGCCTTTAGGTCAATATGATAGAAGTAATTCTTTAACGGAGATTCTCTTCCCAGGTATGTTTAGGTTTCTGTCAAGTTGACAAAACCTATGATAGACAGTTGATCAGTAGACTTAATTACGTATAGGAAAGAAGACAATTACCATTATCAGAAATTATTTACTCAGTTATTCCTAGTGATTCCCTACATRTACCTATTCTGTATAGAGTTTGAAGTTAAGTATGAYGTAGCATCTACTGCTATATATCTTAGTGAATCTTTATGATGCATCAAGGAAGGCCCTAATTTGCTGGATGAGCCAAAGRGGAGGAAGAAAATKATGTACACAGTATGGTGGGCTGGTAAGATACAAATATGGTTTATTTCTTTTCATCACACAAGACCCAATAACTTAGAGTATCAACTACCATGAAATATGCTCARCTGCTCTCCCAAGACAAAGGAATTTTGCCTCTGTTCCATATGGTAATGCGTGAGATTCTGAGAAGTCATACAGTGTTTATTGAGCTTTACAAGATGTTKTATAGATAAGTCAGTGATTCACTTTGACCAGCATCCACAGACTACTCCACTGGCTCTTTCTGACTTTAAAAGGATGGAAGCCACATAGTTCAATTATATATCCAATAAACCTGGTACTTGACTTCTCTTGTCATAGCTTGACAGTATCCGTAAACGTCAATGGACCAGAAAATACAATTGCACAATATTGCTCAAACTGAGAGCAGTAAAATTGATGGATGAAATGATAAGGATTAGCTAAGAAGAAATTATATGGCCTCTATGATACTATTTCCTACTACATTTTGACTGTGAACTCTTTCTATAGAAGTRCATCACTTCCAATTATTCTTGTATGCAGATGCCATGTGATTCATTAGCAAAAATTTTATGAATGACAATAGTCATACCATTTGCATCAATCTCCCCAATGTTTCTGTAATTTTATATTGACTTGTAAAATTGACATCATTATATGTCAGATTCTTSTATGAYKAAAYAAATACTTTACAAATAAAAAGARTAGAGGCACACAGTTACTAAATGAGTTGCTTATTTTCTGTATACCCAATGMAGATCAATACCTGTACTAGAAGACATTCTTCTGACAAGCCTGATGATTCAGAACATGGATTGCAGGTTCATCTCAGTGGCAAAATKCTTGCTGTGTGCACACAAGGCTCTAGATTMAATGGTCAGCAAAATAATCCATCAAAACAGAATACAAGAAGATGAAGCATGGGTCTTAGCCATGGATCGAATCKTAGCTCTACCATCACTAGTTACAAACWCATGACTAGTTAGCCCTGTGCCTGCAATTGAGTGCACATKAACACTTAGGTATCACTGATGCTAAGTCCCAGTCTCTCTTACACACAGTGAGGTGCTATAGTTGATATAAGCATCAAGTGTMTCTACTTTGCCAGATAAAACAGAGAGTGAAACATCCTTTCTTTAAATCTGTGTYTTCGTTTAGCAGCAGGCAACTGTCATTCACCCAGACTGCTTTTCCCAGCAGGGATTGCCCTGGACAGTCTATTTCCTCTTTTCTCCTGRCAAAGGTTTTGCTTTTCACACATCTTTCAGCACAGCAGGCTGTGGTGATTCTCCAAAGTTGGCCACATTTACCTTTGACCTCAGAGAAAAGAGGAGAGTTAGACGCATCTGAACATGGCTAGAAAGCCAGCAGCCTGGGACTTGACTTGTACTTTCTATGCACTCCCACCACTTGCAGCCCRAGAGGGCTGTCATTTAAAAGGCTTCTCACATTTTCCAAGTGAGAGCTGGGACACTATAGAGCACATGTGCTGTGTAGGAGGTATTTGGGGGTGCATGTGCTGGCTTCTGTGCATATACCTGTTGTCAGTTGAGATAGGCTAAAAGTGCTTGGTTTCAGCACATGGCAAGGTGTGATTCATCTTCCTTATCCCCCACCCCTTTTTAAGTCCATGAAGCTGTATGGCTAAAGTTCAGTTTTACAGATATTGTTCAAGCTGGTGTTATGCTAGAATTATTAAGTCTAAAGGTAAAATTGCAGGAGGATAGGGCAATTAGAAAGGACGAGTTCCTACATGTTCAAAGAGGAAATTCTCCACATCAAGAACCCCATTTCATTGCTCTAACTTTCATGAATCCCCCTTTGTTCATTTGTTTCTTCCTTTCTCTCTTCCTCCCTCCCTCCCTTCTTTCCATCCTTTCTTCTCTCTTTCCTTTCCTGCTCCTTTTATTCATGCATTTCTTCATTTGTTATTCAGTTAGCATCTGCTGGTGGGCTCACAATTGGGAGCAAATAGCAGATGTAATACTGGCGTTCAAGAACTTCCCTTCCTAGTCTGAGAAGTATTAGGCTGGGGAGATGGCTTGGTGGGTTAAAGCAWTTTTGTGTGAGCAAGAGGATCTGAYTCCTGGCACCCATTTAATAGCCAAGCATGGCTGTGGGTACCTATTCCAGTTCTGGGTAGAGGGAGAAAACAGCAGGATCCTGGGGCTTTCCTGGCTGGGTATCTCAGTGTGACTGTGTGGGTGGTACTATAAGCTCCAGGTGCAGTGAGAACATCTGATTCAAAGGATAAGGTAGAGAACAGTACAGCGGGGGATCTGACATGCTCTTTTGACTTATGCTTGTATGCACATAGGCACCCACATGCATAGGTGTTCATATACTGCATATAAACACCACACCACRCACCACACACACACACACACACACACACACACCAAATGAAGTAGATAAAACTATTTAAAAGTTACCATTGTCTAAATTCATAGGTCCATTAAAAACAATCCTGATTTATATGACATGATAAATGGGTAAATAAAATGCGCTATATTCATGTCAGAGAATATTATTTGTTAGTAGAAAGAAGTGAAATATGGATGCAAGCTTCAGTATGAGTGAGGCTGAAGAACACTRGACTCAGTGAAAGAGACAAGGCACAAAAGACCATGTGCTCCATGATTCTATTTATATGAAATGTCTAAAAAGGCAAATCCATAGAATGTAGATTACTAGTTACTCAGAGTCCAAGTGATTGAAAAAAATGAGAAATTACTGCTTGGCTGTGGAATTTTTAATAGATAATGACAAAGTTTTAAAATTAAGCAGACAATTGTCAGTTACTAAGAATTTACTAAAGAACACTGAATTGGGCATCTTAGATCTTTAAATGTGTRGTATGTGAACTATACCTCAATGAAGTTGTTGTAATTACATACAAGTCTGTGTGAACAAGTAAGGCAATGCTTTGTTCTGCAGAGGTAGAGAATACTGTCTTGAGTAACAGGAGATCTTCAATGSGATAGGAATTATATATGTACAGGTAGATGGGGAGTTAGAAAGAGTACCGTCCAGCATAAGAAGACCAGTGAGGCATGAATGGAGCAGAGAGAAGGCCAGAGCTGTCAAAGCTTTGAGATCCAAAGAGTGGTACAAAAGGGGCTGAATAGGTCATTCCACTTCCTGTGCAAAGATGTGGTTCAAAATGTAATATAGGACTCATTTAATGGCATTTATTCCATTATTCATTGAGGTCAGAGCAATTAAAGATAGGGGAAGGCTAGGTAGAACCTTACAGACAGTTCTCAAAAATATATACCTTTTTTCTGAAGACCCTTGAACAGTAAGAGAGCGTGGGTCAAGTGTGTATTTTAACTTTCCCATTGACTACTTTGTGAAACAATTTAAGAACCAAAATGTCATAAGCCCTGGCTGTCGCTGTCCCTACATGCCATCTGTTCACAATCTTTTTTTTCTTTTTCTTTTTTTTTTGTTGGTTTTCCGAGACAGGGTTTCTCTGTGTAGCCCTGGCTGTCCTGGAACTCACTCTGTAGACCAGGCTGCCCTCAAACTCAGAGATCCGCCTGCCTCTGCCTCCCAAGTGCTGGGATTAAAGGCATGAGCCACCACTGCTTGGCTTACAATCTTTTCAATTTTGTAGAATCAAAAGATGAGTAGCATGCACAATGGAACTGTTCAAGAAAGTCTGGAACTATATCCAGCACATGATCTAAGGACTATCCAACCAACCCATGAACTGTACTATTCAATCAATTTTAGATAAATTAGTTGTCTCCTGGAGAAGAGGGCACTGTGTTCCTTAGGCATCTCCTTTCACAAGTCAGATTAATGAGAAAAGACTTGGGTCATTTGACTTGATTGATCTGGATACCATAATGTAGTAAAGTGAATGGGTTAGGGGCATGAACACTGAAGTAAGAAAGACTCTGACTCTGGAATTTTAGAGCAGGCACTTGTCCTGAATCAGATCTGATGAGCTGTACCAGGAAAAAACTCAAGGGCCACCTGAGAATCTCACTGTAATACTTCCCATCTGATGTCATTAAGCATGAAACACATCATAACTCTTTGCTTGTGCATCATGGTGGCATTAGGTGGAGGGTGCTGGGATCAATAGAGGAGGATGTCTTTATAGTTAAAAAACCAGCAAAGACTCTATAACCTCACTTTGGAGTACTACCTTTCTGTATTGTTGGAGAGAGTCTACATCAATAGCACAGTTGGGTTCATCTTAGAGTGGAAAGCCAATTGGATGGGAGGTTACATTGGCAGGGTTTGTTAGGTTTCAGAGGATAATTCATAGCTTTAATTTCATATGAAACTTTAATTTTGCCTYGCCATATAACAACACATTCAAACTTTCCTGTGCAAAGATATAAAGCATTCTTTTCACTAGAAGCAAAGCAGAGCTCACAGAATTTTAGTAATGCCTCCCATTTTTCTTCCTTTTGGAGGCTATCATTTGAGCATGCCCCTCCATGCCTACAATTTGGGATTCTTGAAGGTCTCTTCTCTACTTACTTGGGAGCTTCTTCTTTATCTGAATATTGTCATGAGGCTGAAGATGTTAGATAAGAATGAAATGGTAGTAGAGGACTGTCGTCATGACACCAAGAGTTGCTAGATGGGAGCCTTTCTCCACCCTTGCTGTTCAGTAGACAAGAATGTATAGATTTTCTTTGAGATGGGAGAGACATGAGGAAGAAGATTGTTGCAGTTTCTATACTTTCTTGTCTAAATGGGGATAGGGAATCTTTTCGGCTCTTAGGAAGATGATCAGAAGGTACACCCCATGGCATTTTGGATTCCTTCTACAGAACAGAAGTTGACTTCCAGATAGTCTTAGAGAAGATTAACTGATAGCTAGTCAGGATACCTTTTCTAGAGTACTTAGGCTGGAGGAAACATCAGTCTATGGCTCTCAGAACTAAGGCAGGGGCACAAGGACTGTTCTCTTCCTACCATACAAGAAGATGCATGATGCTTGTTTTATTTTGGGAATGATGAAGGGCAGTGCACAAAGGTTTTGGTGGAGTAGTGGTGGTAACAACTATAGGAACAGATCATTTAATAGTGGAATTAATCCACATTAGACTTCTTATAGCAGAAATAATAGGGAACTGACAGCTAACACTTATATAGTACTCAGATGTGGTACTTAAAACTCTTCTATGTTTATTAATTCAGCTAATCCTTTGAAGGATTATGAGAATGAGGATCTTATCCATTTTTCATATCTAAAATTAAAAGACAAAGAAAAGAAATAATATGTGTATTCTCATATGGACTTAAGTGATAGAACTGGGATTTGAATAAAAGAATATGGCTGAAATGTTAATATTTTCAAGGGACTTAAAAACATTAGAGAACATTTATAGATAATTAATGTGAAATGCTTTTCTGAACCACTTACATTATATTTTTGCCATTTTGATTCATTTATTCAGCAAACTTTCATTAAAGTTTTGGCATGCTTAAGAAATTGCTAGCCAGCAAGAGAGAATCATGAGAGATAATGCTATCAGGTGATAGCTTAGATTGTATAATAMCTAAAAGTTTTTTCAAATTCACTAGTCCCTCCCCTGAAGTTTAGGAGGGTGTTCAGCAGAGACATGATATGATTTCATGTGTGTTTTCAAACATACATAAACACACACACACACACACACACACACACACACACACACACACACACACACACTGAAAGATACTTTTGGCTTTTGTATTTATAAGAGCCTGAGAGTATGCAAGGACAATGGTGGATGTGTGGCTAGTTGGAGGCTGTTATAATACATAACAGAGTGGCTGGGYCACTGTGCAACAGAGGAAAGGCAAGAACAGATTATGGATATATTTTGAAGGTAGAATGAGTGTGATTTATGGTGGATTGGTTCTGAGACTCAAGGTTGAAGGATGTGGTTACTGCCAATTTGAAGTACTTTTTGTAACCTGATGTTTATCTCATTAGCACCAGATCCTTCAGTGCTGAGGCTGAACTTAGTATCGTAGTGCCTATTGAGTATAGTGCTGCTGAGTTCGAAAGCATGCTTGTACATGGTATTTTGACAATGGAGAGAACGAAGAGTTTAAATAGATGGAGCCAGTCTGTGTTGAAATGTTATATATTTTATRCTCTTTCTATGAATATCATGTTCACACATCTTAATGGAAAAGTCATGGGGACTTTTGTCTGCATTGAACTGTGCTCTTTAAAACAAAGCAAAGCAAAGCAAAGCAAAGCAAAACAAAACAAAACAAAACAAAACAAAACAAAACAAAACACCAGTATTCTTGCCCCTGGAGTCTTACTTTGCAACACTTACTTGATAGTTCTTAGCAAAGTTAATAAAGTTAAATTGGGTTTATTATTAAGGGTTCAAATAAATGATGTCCTTGCATAAAGTGGGGACCTTGGATACAGACGGGCTCCCAGGACAAATGGCATGGATGCGTGAAGGCAGAGATCTGAAGGATGAGCCTGTAGGCCAAAGAATGACATCCAGAAGTGATGATAGCAGAGCAGATGTCTCTCACACGGCTCAGAGGTGTGAATTCTCTCGACACCTTGATCTTGGACTCTGAGCCTTCAAAACTGTGAAATGACAAATAAATTTCTGTGTTCTCTGACAGAAACCCAAGAAAATGCAGAAAATCTCTCAAATGACTTTCCAAAAATAAAATCTGAGCTGTCATGGAGTTCTGGAGAAAGAATTAAGAAAGACCCATGACCAAGATATTGAGATATATGCTAAGTTGTCTACCTACTGGCTAATAAGCAGATGCCATCACTRCAGTACCTGGTACTATGTCAGGAACACGTAAAATTTTCAGTCTATTGGGTGCCTGGCAGATGTCTATTGTATACAAGTATCTAATATATAATAGATACTGAATAAGTGATGCCTTTTTGATTTGGAGACTAAAAACCACTCCCAATTTTGTTAGTTTTCTGTTACTATAACAAAATGYCCGAGACAATAAACCTATAAGTAGGAGAGGTTTGGGCTTATAGGTTTTGGAACTCTATATCTATGATTGCTTGATCCCTTTGTTCTTATCATAAGGCAGCTCATTAGGCAGGAGCCTATGAGGAGTGACGTTGCTCACCCAATGGCCAGGAAATGGAAAAAAGGAGGGAAGCGAGACTAGGTTTTCATAGTCATGTCTACCATGACTTGAAGATCTTTGTCTATGTCTCACATCTTAGCTTTTACTTCCACCCACTATCACCGTGGTTCTCAACCATCCTAATGCTGTGATCCTTTAATATAGTTGTGCCGATYCCCCGCCTTAAAATTACTTTGTTGCTACTTCGTAATTGTAATTTTGCTACTCTTACGAATTGTAATGTAAATGTTTGATATTCAGGATATCTAATATGCTACCTCAAAGGGGTCATGACCTAGAGGTTGAGAACTGCTGCCCTAGTGCCAAGTTGGGGATTAAGCCTTTCATTCATGGCTTTTCAGATCCAAATCACAGCACAAATTGAAATAATGGTTTCAAAATCTTTTTAGGAAACCAGTTACTGTAATGTCAGCTCATTCAGAGGTGGTTACCAAGCAGACATCTGTCCTCTCTTACATCTTCTCACTGTTTCAAGACCGTTTTACTTAGCATTGTATTAGAGCTTTTAGAAAATCAAGTCTCCATCTTCATGGGGCACACTAATGAGAATAATAGAAAGCCCAGAAATAGAAAGTAAAAGATCCTTAGGAACATAATTGCAGTCCTTTAAAAACTCATAATTAAGGGCCTGATCTACCTGGATGTGTTATGTCAAAAACAGCTTAAGCTGCAAACTCTATTGAAGARCCAGATTTTTTACGGCCTATAACCAATTAACACATTTTGCCTTCGTGTATTCAGCCATTGGAATGCATTAGTATTTTTCACCCCATCTCTAAGTTATTTCCAACCTCACTTTATTGTTTTGYGGCTTAGGCATGAACTTTTCTTGACAGTTTTTCAGGCTGCCCTTGTCATCCTTCATTGTGTTGTTACCGAAAAGGATGAGACTTGATGCTTTAGGTAATGATGCAATTGATAACCTTTGCACAAATCTTTACAGTGCTTCCTTCAAACCACACGGAGGAAGCATGTAAATGGGAAAAGCTCCAAAATAGCTACAGAGCAGAAGGAGCTGTCTGCCATGTTTCTTCATGATGGTAGCAATAAAATATATGCCAATTCCAGTGGGCTGAATAAATCTTGGCTCTGAGATGGCAGTGGATGGCAGGCACAGTGTGTTACAACCTGCCCCAGGTTTTCCCAGTGACCTCATGCCTCYTCTTTGTGAGCAATATTGTGCTAACAGGCCGACAATGATTGGCTACCCACATTGCTCATAAATAAAAGCAGCTGGCTACATCGTAAGTCTAAGTAGCTGAGGGTTCATCATTATTTATGAGACAGGCTGGGGAGAAGAAGGCTTTAAAAGTGCAATAGCAAATGCCATGTTTCCTGGGGAAGCTGGCTGACCAGAGGGGTTCTYATAAGAGAAAAGGAGCTGCCATCACATTCCTTTTCATGTTACCTTCTCAGTCTTGGGTATGGTAAGTAATAGAAAGTCATTATCATAATTCAGGTCCCGTAAGCCTCCCCTGTAGCAATTTTATACATCATAGTTGCTGGTATGGTTGGTTGGCTTAAAGAAAAGGTGGCTTATTGATTCCTCTCATGGAGAACAGTCATGGGCAATGAGGATTTGAGTAACCTGCTTTTCCTTTATCTAATTCTACTGGTAGGGATAATAGTTATGCTATGATAGACAGCTATCAGTAGGTCATGCTCTCTGCCAGCCAGTAGGCAGTCTTTGCCCTGACAGTRTATTCTGTGTCACTCAAGCACATAGGGCCTCTTCCTCATTCCATCATTTACCACTTCCCAACAGTTACTAGGTGATTCTGGGAAAGCACCTAAAGAGTATGTGGCCTAAAACAGCATGTTTTCTGTTTTATGGGGAACTCTGCCAGCTCTCAGCATTCTCTCTGTGCTCCTCCTTTTTGCTCTAACACTATGGAGTAGATCTCCAATAAAGAAGGAGTGAACAGCTGACATCACCAGGCTTTATCAGCGGTTAGACTGGTAAAGCATTTCTAAAATAGGGGAYGAAGTATGCATGAGCTCACTCATCTGGAAAACAGAAAATTTCCCCAAATTAGGTTTATTGACAAWACGATTGATACTTTCAAATTTGGGTTGATGCCTGTGATTTTTTTCTTCCCTCAAATGGCTGTGAATTTTGTTAGAAGTTTAGAGCTGTTACTGTTGTTTATTATCACTACCAAACTCCAACAACACATGAGCAAATGGGATATACGCTCTGACCATGAAGGAGAGCTTGGAATAAACACTTGGGTAATAAGAGC
>BDUI01002292.1:73566-86442 GCA_002335545.1 Apodemus speciosus | reverse complement strand
TCTCTATCTCTCTATATCTTCCTGAGTATAATCTACTCAGTTTGTATAACGTTACCCACATGTGTGTTTTCAGAGTTGACCACAGGATTAGGGTCAGAGGTTAGTAACCAGTCTCACTGCTACTTAGAATTTGATTTGCTGTTCAAATCCTAGGACTATAATCCTGAGTGCCCGAGTTATTTCAATGGCTTAGATTTGAGCCTTTTTGGGGAAGAGGATGCTAATGGTGTGGGCACATTTAYTCTCTATTACATTAGATGAAGTCACTGGCACTTTGAAAATGCCAGTTTTTGAGAATTTTCACTATAGCAAGAGGCTGACTTAAAGAGATACCATAGAGCATAGAGACCTTTTTACTTTTCCCAGGACCTGTTGCTTCTCCATGTTATTCATGGCTGCTTAAACATGGCTGCTTAAATTCTGACTTTGGAGTCCCTTCTATGTTTGGGAATGGCAGAGACCTCCTGACCAAAATGTGCAAGGCCACATGTATCCTTGCTCTAGAGGCTATACTTGATGTCACTGAGGAAGAGAGCTTGCTGGGCAGAGATGCAGAAAGCAAGGGACTGAATCAGACTGAGACCCTCTCTACCAATGCCAATTTGAGTTGGTGACTCTGGCAGGGCCCTGATTCATAAGGGTGGGRGAGGCAACTACAGGAGGAAGAGGCCACCATGCCACTGGGTGCCATGGATCATATTGCAGAAAGATCTTGTTGGAAAGTCTTATGAGCAGAAACGATATGGAATTTCAGTCTGTTAATTGGTGTCTCTTAGACCCTTAGAAAACAAATAACCCCTTCAGAATCAGCACAGAATCTTAATCACATCTTGAAGTAAGAAAAGATATGGTCCCACTAGAYCTTCACACTRGAAAAATTCTTGTTAGTTATTTGTGTTAGTAGCATCATTTATAGTAAAAACATTGGAGCTGTTATCTTAGGCTTAAAAATAGTGCAACTTTGACTACACATATGTACCCTGTCACAGACTGAATGTTTGCGACCTCTCAAAAGTCATAAGCCAAGCTTAGATGCCACTATGTTGCTATGTTTCAAGACAAAGTCTTTTTAGAGGTACTAAACATTAAGGGAGGTCAGAGTGGGGTCTGATATGTCATAAGCTTTTCCTCTTCCTCTTTGTATACATAGACTTGTAAAAAAGAGGTCATACGAAAAAGACACTGGCCACTGGCAAGCTCAGAGAAGTTCAGAACAACACCCACCTTGCTGACATACTTATCCTGATGTCTACAACCTTCTCGTGAGAAAAACCTTACTGTTGTTTAAGCTAGCCAGACTTTGGAAGTTGCTTATGATGCTGGAGATGAGTTCAGTCCCTTGTGCATGCTACACTGTGTCTCTACTGAGTTAAACAGCTGGCTCTGTGGCATTATAATTATATCGTTTTTCAGTACAACTGAGATTGGCTAATAGTGTTTCCCTTTAAAATAAGAACAGTAAAAAAGAAGTCTGGGGAGAAACTGAATACATAAAATTTTAGGGATGTGAAAGAATCAGATATCCATTTAAAAGGTGAAACCGGCCTGTGTAAAATCATACAACAAAGTAATAACTTAAAATGTTGTTCTTTTTGTCTTTCAGAAAGTGTCATCTTTGATACAATGTTGATCATCTAGGAAAAACCAATTTCTAATAGACACAGATAGCTTCACAGGACATGTCATCCTTGGCAGTTTATGAAGTGGTCTTCATAGTTTTTTTTTTGGAAAAAATTGCCTGACTGTAGGATTTTTCTGCCTAACGTTAGAATGACTGACTTTTTCCTTTGTCCAATGATTATATACTTGCTTTACACAGCATGACTAATTTCTGCATTATTTCAAAGTGATTTTTTACAGTATAATGGCCCACAACATTTGCAATTACGATGTCTTCCACTCATAATTACCTGGTTTGTGTTAAATTTCTCTCTTGGTTCTCTCTCATCTTCATCTTCTCACCTCGCTGCTTTCGAAGCTAAGATTGCTGTATTAGAATTTCAGAAAAATGTATTGTTCCTAAAAATATGGGTTTTGAAGTAAAGTAATTGAAAGATTGGACTATCATGCCCTCAGTTACCAAGTATCACATGACTTCTTTCTTTAAGTGATAATTTTAGAGAAAATGTTGCCTTATGTTTTGTTATACATGTTACCACTTGAAGAAAAAAATGAGTATATGATGTAATATTATATATGAGCTTAGAAAGAGGAATCAGTTTTCTTTCTCTTCACTCCTCTTGCTCTCTGTTTGCATATGTGCACATGTCATTCTATATCTAGAGAGATTTCAGATCCACAGTGGTGACTAGAAAAACACATTACAGAATGATATATGTGCCACATGTGACCTCAATGTACACAAAAGCCTCTGACATGATATGTTCACTATTGATGCATGCATGCACACACATAAATAGAAAAACAACTGGATAGATTACGTTCAAAGACTATGTTTGGAGGAACCCCTCTCTCAACCCACCTCCTTTCCCCAAGGCTAGGCTTCTTGGTTCAARCTCAGCATCGCCTAGTTCTCCCTTATCGCTCCCCTTGCCTTTCCTTCTGTATGTCCATTCCCTTGTGACTCTGCAGGCCCACATGATCACTTTCTTTTCTTTTTTTCTTTTTCTTTTGTTGGTTTTTCGAGGCAGGGTTTGTCTGTGTAGCTCTGGCTGTCCTGGAACTTGCTCTGTAGACCAGGCTGGCCTGGAACTCAGAAATCTGCCTGCCTCTGCCTCCCAAGTGCTGGGATTAAAGGCATGCACCACCACTGCCCGGCCCACATGATCACTTTCTATTAGATGTGCTGTAAATACCTGCTCTCCTCTTTGTTAGGCTGGTGTTCTGTTCTTTGGTTGCTTCCCCCCCCCCCCAAGTCTTAGTATTGTGTGGCAGGTCTGGGGTCCCCACACTAGGCTGGGATTCAGGTAGGGTGGGACCTTTAGCTTCCTTCCTGTCCTCTATTCATGTCTCCGCAGACTTACTTTTATCCATGCTGCAAGACGCCTTCCTCCAAGTCTGCCTTTATCCCTTAGAGWCTGTCTCTTGATACAGACCCAAGGTCCCTCTCTCAGCTGTGGCTCTTTCAGTCTTCAGTCTAGTCCATCTACTTTTTAATGAATCCCTACTGACCCACAGAGCAGCTCTGTCCTAGAGACTCCACAGCCACTAGCTTGTCTGGGATGCAAAACTAGTCTTCACTAGAAACCCACAGCCACAATACATGGCTGGTGTTCAGGACCCCACAGCTGACACATGTAGACAGGATCCAGAGGGGACAAAAGGGACCAAAGAACAGAATACCAACCTAACAAAATGAGACAAGATATTAACACCACACCAAGAAACACTTCAAATGTCGTAGCTCTAGATTTCTAGATATCAGTAAAAAAATGAAAGTATCAAACCCCCACAAACCCAAACCAAACCATAACAATATGCTTCCTCCAAAAGCCAGCAATTCAATTTCAGTGCATCTCCCCACTCCCAAAATTTAGCTGAAGCACAAGATAAGGACTTCAAAATAGCAATTATGAAGCTGTTTAAGGACTATAGCCAACATTAACTATTTTGTGGATCCTTGCTTCTTTCACCCTTCTCCACCTTTTTTTTCCACCCTTTTAACCTGGTAACACTATATTGGAGAGAAAAGGGATAAAAAGAACAGGGGGTATCATTATTAGTAGACTGCTTCCCCCTGATGGGGGGTATTAAGTTCTCTGGGGTAAACTTGATCTTTCCTGTAAGGATATCTAATTTCTTCTTTATGCATGGCTACTTAACAAACCATGGCCAACAACAACCAACAATTCACCTCACCTTTCAGAGCCCTAGCATTTTTATACCTATTAAAAAGTCCCCAGAATTCCAAATGTCATGCCACTGCAGAAACTATCTCCAGCTAGCAGAATCATGCTCCTGATAGAGCATGAGACAAATCATAGTCAGCTGCTATGGACAATCTGAAGCAGCCTCTTATCCCACCCCTGGGATTAAAACAAAACCACATTCCTATAATATTTCTGTGTTTTCCAATGAAACCAAAAACTCCCAAATTATCACTAGTAAATACTTTAAAAACAATATGAGTAAGTGCCTTAATGAAGATCACAAAAACAAAAACAGTTGAGTGAAATAACGGAAACAATTCAAGCTGTCAGAGTAGAATTACTAGAGAAAATCTAAACTGAGATAGATCTAAGCTGGAAATGAAAATTCAGGATGTCAAACAAAAAATGTCTGAGGCATACTTAGCAACASATTAAAAGACTTCAAAAAGAGAATTTTAGGTCTTGAAGACAAAGTAGAAGAAATASCTTGGTCAAAGAAAACACTAAATGTTGAAAGAAAAATTAAGGAACAAAATGTATAGGAAATCAGACCATATATGCAGGAAAAAGACTAAACCCATGAACAGTAGGTCTTGGTGATACACACCTGTCTCATTCACAGAGTATATTCTATCTTTAGAGCCTTCACATGAACAAATGGTGAAAGAAGCAGGATGAAGTGTCTCATGAATACTGTCTTCTGCTCATGAGAAGCTGTGTGAGACATGGAACGAATTCATGATCATGTTTTCTCCATCAAATCACTTCTGTTTGGACACACTCATGTTAGAATGAATGATGTGCATCTAGGTCATAAATCAAGACTGATGTTATCAACTGTGTTTTCAGGGAGAGAGGTAAGACTGACAGGTTGCTGGAGGTGAAGAAACAAAACAATATTCTTTGAACTTGGAAYTAGGAAGATGCCTGGTGGTGACTCATCTCTCCTTCCTACTTATATCTGGGTCTGCAGCAGGCATTTTTTGGTGTTCTCAGCTCCATTTTCAAAGTCAARGTTTTGGAGAAGAATTAGTAGATTGGCAGCTTTTATGCACATTCATGAGCGCTCATGTGCACACACACATGTGCACATACCAACTCACAAGCACACACAAACTTAAAACATGCATGAACACAAACACACACAGGTATACATAATACATATGAGTTTTGAATATATTGTAATTTATAAAATGAATCATCTATAAAGGAAAACTTATTAGAGCTGTGTTAGGTCCTTTAATGTTTTCCATGACAGCTCAGTCAAGTGTGCTCCCTCTGATGGGGTATGGCCACAACAACTAGCTGTTTTCTGGCATCTGCACTCAGGTACTAACTGGCCCCTGTTGGAATTCAGGCATCCTTCCCTCATCTAGAGTTATTCATGTGATAGTCAAGATAGCTAAGATTTTGCAATAGACTATGCCCATCTTTTACAGAAATGCCAGCAAAGCACTGTAGGGGGAAAATTCATTTTAGTTCCCCACTGTGCCTAATTATAAATAAATGGTTGGAACATTTAAACATGCCACAAATGAATGACTAGACTCTCAGCAGCACACAATTCTCCTTTCTTTGACTTTAGATTAACTAACTGACATCCTTCATTTTTAATTTCCATAAATTAGTCATTGTCCTTACCCAAGAAGGCTTATATTTGTTAATTCCTCCAAGGCTTAGGACTTATATGCACATTAGTTAATTATGCCCCATGAGAAATATTTGAGTGTCTCTTTCTCCTGACCATCTTTGGAGACACTTTTAATTCAAGCTTTGTTCAATAATAGGTTCTTAGAAAAGAAAGAGTGAAGATATGGTTAAGAACAATTCAAATCTCGTTTTTTTGCTTGATGCTGGGGATGAACTTATGGCCTTGCTCATGCTAGGCAAGTACTTGATCTCTGAATTGTGTCCTCAACCCAAAAGTTTATCTTTATTAACACATTTAAAGATGTCTTTTACATACAGCACCTCACAAATAGTGATCAAATTCATTTGTAAGAAGAACATTTCATAAAACTACAGTGTAAAGTTTTAATGTGTTGCCAAGAAAAACTCTGGTCCACAGATGACTTTGACTTCTGCCTCAGTCAMGTAAACAGTGTGGAACAATCAGAGAAGTTCTCATGGTAAACACTGGCAGTAAAGCCACCATAGACAGTATAGCCAACATGTTAAGACACCAGCTAAGTCAGACATTGGGGGCTTTGGGGTTCTTGAACATAGGATACCAAAGATTCTTGAGAGAAGAGGGAAGTTAAGATAAGAAATGAGTTTTCCATAGAACATTGCTTCTTGACTGATGATTCTTTGTTGGTGGAGATTGTCTTCTTCATTGTAGAATGTTTAATGGCATCAATGGACACTAGATGCCAAGAGCTTCCTTCTTTCTCAAGTTGTGACACCAAAAGTTATTTCCCAGAAGATAAAACTGCTCCTGTTTGAGAATTACTGTTATCAAGAAACAAGAGAACATAGATGTCAGTAAAGAAATGTAGACAGCTCTGATTTTATGAAAATATATCACATACTTACATAAATATAGATACCTCTTGTATCGTCAGCCTAGAGTGCTCCTCTGACACTCTACACTGCTTTGTGCTGCTAACATCTTCATTGAAAAGTCTCAAAGACTGTACTCACTGTCTCCCATCTCCAAAACATACTCATACTTCAGGACTCTGAATCTCATTGAATATACCACATTAGAAAACTAGAGTTTATTTTAACTGTTTYTTCTTCCTTGTCGTCTATGTGCGATCAACCAGAAGGGTATGCTTCACGCACATAAAGAAGAATGAAATGATGATTTTCATAATAATGGACAGAGCTGGAGAATTTCATATTATATGAGCTAAGCAAGTCTCACAAATATAAGTGTTTCTTGATTTCTCTTGTTTGTGAAGGGGAACAAGACACAGAAGTCAGAGGGAGATAATTAGAGTTGTGGGAGGAAGAAAGCCAGAAAGGCTGGAAGGATGCTACTAGCGGGGACAAGTACATCAACTACATGGTAGGCACACATGGAAAAGTGCTAATGGAAAACATCACTATTTGTAATTGATATATGTCAAAAATATGTGCAGAAAAAATCCACTTGATTCTTACCATCAAATATCTCCTGAATTCAAATATTTTCCACCACTATTACCACTGTGGTCAAATTGACATACTCTTTTTTTGTGAGCCTCCATTATTAAATCTGGAAGGGCTAAGCAGCTCTCGCCGGTTTCTTCTGCAGCTAAGGGTGTCTTATTTCAGACTAATGAGATTTTAGTAGGATATCTTCTGAGAGGTTTTTAAAGATGCTATTATCTAATAGAAGTCACAGGCATGTTTCAATTGTCCCTTCTGATCACTCCGCTGCCCCAAAGACATATTTCATGCTGAGAGCTGAAACAGTCATCCCGGAACCCYTAGGAAAAGACCACTGGGGTCCAGAGAGTGCTAGTCTGACATTTCTTAGCTGTGATACTCATGGCCAGCATSATCTTTGCTTGTAGAAGCCATTTTCAATCWTTCCACAGAGGTACTCTGTTAGCTGATCATGGTGGCATTGGTTTTGTGATATTTTCTGTGGTGGTGGTTCTCTAAATGTTAGTTATTTTTCTGGTAAAGTGACAAAGTGACGTGTGTGGCATGGTCCCAGATCCAAATGGACTTATTTCTTTTGCCTCATTTAAATAGTCTTGCCAGCATAGATAGGCCCAGGAGAGGAGCTCGCTCATCTGAAGCTCTCCTTCAGAGGGTGTAGCCACCACACTCATTAAGCTTAGTATATGAAGATGCATGGGTGCAGGGAATGAGCCAGTATATGAATGGCAAACAGCTGGCACACCATGAACTCTTCCTTTCCATTAGGCACTCTTGTATCAGCAGCCTCTAGTCTGAGAGAGCTTCATCATGAGGCTGAGACCTGACTGGCTAAGTATTGTAATTTATACATGTGCACCTAGGCCTCTTGACTTTATACTTGGCACTTTGCACCACTGGGCTGTCTTGCCTGAGACCCTGAACTGTGTGCCTGAARCTCAGTCTTGCCAGTGAAGGAGAAACATTAGCAGAGACACACAGACCAGACAGACAGACAGTATCATCTAAACAATTCTGGGAGACAGTCTGTTCCTACTTTATAGGTCTAGGAGATCATAAATAGGGAGAGAGCATACTGACTTTGACTTCCTTCTTTCTGTTACATTTGCCATTCCAGTTGGGTCACCCAGTCAGTGGATGCTCATCTTTTGGGATAAAAGACCAGCAGGTCATTGAGAACTCTCACACTCTATGTGACTTTCCCTGGGATCATCAAGTGACAGTTCACTATCTGTCCACAGAAGGCTTAAGGAATCAATGTCCCACTCTAATTCATGAAGTAGTTTTGTTACCTGGAATAGGTGCTTACAAAGATGCTTGTTTCATTGACATTCCTATTTACTTAAAAGATACTCTTCTAATTTTGGTTGCTATGATTACATGAAATTTTAAGGCCAGGCAATTGATAAATATTCAGTGGTAATATTTTCTTATTAGCGAATTTGTGCATGCTACCACTTTAGGATCCAGCTAGATCTGTGCATATGGATTTAATGAAAATGAAGGCAGTACAGATAGCATATGGGAACAGTTCCCTGTGTCTTTACAAAGATAGGCTCATGCTGCTGTCAATGATGGCCTCTACCTGACCCGGTCTGAAGCCATTGCCATTCTGAGTCAAGGCCCACATGGCCGAAATCATTTTGGTNTTCCACAGAGGTACTCTGTTAGCTGATCATGGTGGCATTGGTTTTGTGATATTTTCTGTGGTGGTGGTTCTCTAAATGTTAGTTATTTTTCTGGTAAAGTGACAAAGTGACGTGTGTGGCATGGTCCCAGATCCAAATGGACTTATTTCTTTTGCCTCATTTAAATAGTCTTGCCAGCATAGATAGGCCCAGGAGAGGAGCTCGCTCATCTGAAGCTCTCCTTCAGAGGGTGTAGCCACCACACTCATTAAGCTTAGTATATGAAGATGCATGGGTGCAGGGAATGAGCCAGTATATGAATGGCAAACAGCTGGCACACCATGAACTCTTCCTTTCCATTAGGCACTCTTGTATCAGCAGCCTCTAGTCTGAGAGAGCTTCATCATGAGGCTGAGACCTGACTGGCTAAGTATTGTAATTTATACATGTGCACCTAGGCCTCTTGACTTTATACTTGGCACTTTGCACCACTGGGCTGTCTTGCCTGAGACCCTGAACTGTGTGCCTGAARCTCAGTCTTGCCAGTGAAGGAGAAACATTAGCAGAGACACACAGACCAGACAGACAGACAGTATCATCTAAACAATTCTGGGAGACAGTCTGTTCCTACTTTATAGGTCTAGGAGATCATAAATAGGGAGAGAGCATACTGACTTTGACTTCCTTCTTTCTGTTACATTTGCCATTCCAGTTGGGTCACCCAGTCAGTGGATGCTCATCTTTTGGGATAAAAGACCAGCAGGTCATTGAGAACTCTCACACTCTATGTGACTTTCCCTGGGATCATCAAGTGACAGTTCACTATCTGTCCACAGAAGGCTTAAGGAATCAATGTCCCACTCTAATTCATGAAGTAGTTTTGTTACCTGGAATAGGTGCTTACAAAGATGCTTGTTTCATTGACATTCCTATTTACTTAAAAGATACTCTTCTAATTTTGGTTGCTATGATTACATGAAATTTTAAGGCCAGGCAATTGATAAATATTCAGTGGTAATATTTTCTTATTAGCGAATTTGTGCATGCTACCACTTTAGGATCCAGCTAGATCTGTGCATATGGATTTAATGAAAATGAAGGCAGTACAGATAGCATWTGGGAACAGTTCCCTGTGTCTTTACAAAGATAGGCTCATGCTGCTGTCAATGATGGCCTCTACCTGACCCGGTCTGAAGCCATTGCCATTCTGAGTCAAGGCCCACATGGCCGAAATCATTTTGGTWGTTCAGCCTCCTGTTGGTATTATTTGTGTGACTCCTGTGCTCCATGCCCTAACCATTCTGATTTATTCTTCTAGGTGTCTTTGAGCCATCTTGCTTGTTGACCAGCATGACGTACATCATGTAGAGCTGCTGAGTTCCAAAACTGGTCACCTGATGGTTGAGCACTGAGAAGAGATCTTAGGCTCATCTGTGCTGATCCATAGAGGGAACTTTACAAATGGCAGATATAACCCTGGGCTAAAGATTAGATACAGGACACCTAGGGTTTTCCTAGTTTAATTTGTAAAGCTGTCCACAGCATGCACGGAAGAAAAAATATGTACAGGGGAGAAGTGATAGTAAGAAAATGCATGAAATTGACTAACAGGAAACTGCTAGGTTTTTAACTGTTCCAGGAGATATCTGCCATCACCTTTGCTTTGCCTCCAGCCTTCTGAAATTATTTTTAGCTGTGGGTTAGAGGGATTCTTTCTTCCTCTCTTTCACACCCAATGCTGTGCCTGATAGCAATCAAGCATGAGGTCAGTGCCAAGAGTTGCATTGGCAGTGTTTCTGAGTAAGACCCAGGACTCCTGAGACATGTAGTTGCAAGCCACTGTGAGGAACCATCTGTGACTGAAGACAGAAGGGATGTCTACTCCTGTTGAGAAAGCTATGTTGGGTGAGGGGGGAAAGTTCCCACTTAATATTCTACATTCTCCTAAGGAGACTGAAGTGAAATGGGATTAGGGAAGGGCAAGGAAGGAAAGATGTTGCTTGAACACACAGTAGATCAAGTTCACTGGCATTCTATGGCTGGTCAAAAACTGTTCTTTCTGAAGGAAATAATTATTTTTTGATTGTGATGCAGGTACCAGTACAGCTGTTTTATATTAAACATTTTTCCTCAAAACAGTCTTGTCTGCTGGGTAAGACCATTCTCAATAGACAAATGATGTATAGGGCAGTCATGTGACTTACAGGTTCAGGCTTTATACATCCCCCTGCTCTACACATTGTGACATAATTACCTAACAACAAAATTACCGAAGTCTATTGAACATTCTGGCTATGCTCTCATCCACTATGACTGTTGGGTAGGATTACTTCCATCTTTTAAGTGGGGAAAGTAAAATTCTGAGAATTTAAGAAATTTGTTAGATGTCTCTGGACAAGATACTTGACCTGCTATGGCTCTCTTTTCCAGTGCTACACTAGCTTGAACACTAAAATGAAAGAGAGAGAAGAAATACAAACATTGAGTTTCAGTGTTGAGAGCCTGAGAAAACCAAAGAAGCTTGGGGGAAGGATCTGCACTAGGAACTGTGCACTTTACAATGAGACATCGTTACTCATATTTCTACCAAGCACAGCTAAGGGAAACTGAGCCTGACTCCTGCCCTGATCCCTGGCCCAGGAGGCTTAGATGATGGAGATTCAGAGGGCTGAACTTTTCTTCTGCCAAGGAAAGCACCTGCAGTGATCCTGCCTCTCTCTGAAGCCATTTAGGGTGTCAAGGTCAAGATAAGAGCATCTTATTGTATGGTAGTCGACACCAAAGTAATCAGGCCAGTGTAGTGGTAATCCTGGATCTGCCACTTATAAATTCCATTTAATCAGTAAAATGAGCAGGATTAATCTGCTGCAGTTTCTAAGAGAAAGCATGCCTAGCACTTTGCATAATGGCTGGTCATGAAGTTTTCCTTAAGTTTTTGTTGTGATGATTAATCTGTATTGTAGATACTCAGAGACAACTTTCTTGTAATATGCACATATTTTTCTAATGAGGGATAGTAATATTAGCCCCATCTCTTGAAGTTATAACAGAATTTAAAACAGAATTTAAAATTCATTTTTGACTGCTTTCATTTCACCTTCTACATAGACTACATCGCAGCTGTAAATTTGGACTCAATATTACAGTTATGCCCCAATTAGTTCCAGTGAGAAGGAACTAATCTAAGGAACACTGCTGATTTCTTTTTTTCCAACTCTGATTTCTTACAGTCAGATGATTCTGTGTATTTTTGTGAGTGAGAGACAGAGTCTTGTATAGCCCAGGTTAGTTTCAAAATCACTATAGAGCCAAGAATAGCCTTGGACTCCTTCTCTTGTCTCTACCTCCCTAGATCTTCTATTATAGAAGCCTTTGCTACCACATCTGCTTTTATGCAGTGCTGAGGATCAAACCTATGACTTTGGGCATGCTAGGCAGGAATTTACTAACTCACCTGGGTGAACTTGTGACACCAGGCAGTTCTGTTCTTTTCAGAAGAATGGGTGTTGTTCCTGTGACATGGAAGCCAATAAACCATGAACACAACCCAAAGGATGCTTTATAGTGTCAGATAGTGTCTAATGCAATGATGTCATATGGTCTTATGTATACAGACACAGCACTTTCTTCATTTCCTTTCATATTAATTACGTATATTAATGTGAAATTGAATCCTGTTCATGTTTGACAAATTTAATTATCCTCCCATGGAGAAGCAACAGACTTGTCTTCCTTTCCGGCGTTTCTCTGTTCTCTGCTGCTTTGGCTTGTCTCTTTCRTCAAGCATTCTTAGGCAKTTTCTTTGTTCACCTTTCTGAATTTTATTATTATTTCTTTTATTTTTGCCATTCTAATATAATCAAGCCATTTTCCCATTCCTGTCTTCCCTCTAAGCCCTTTTATATACCTCTCCTTGATCTCTTTCAAATTCATTACCTATTTTCTTTAATTATTATATTCACATATATTTCTAAGTACATAAATATACTCTGCTCAATCTACATGATGTTACCTGTATGTATGATTTCAAGCACCATCTTTAAAAATACTTTGTCTTATGCATATGATTGTTTTGCTTTTATATGTCTGTGTAGAACATGAGTGCATTGTCCAGGAGGCCAGAAAAGGGCATAGGATCACTTGGAATTAGAGTTATAGATAATTGTGAGCCTCCATGTGGTTGCTTAGAATTGATCCTGGATCCTTTAAAAGAGCAGCCATCTCTTCCAACCCATTGGCTGATCATTTTTATCTAAGCGAATACATACAGGCTTATACTTTTTCATTGATTTTAGTTTCAAGCATGGGTTTTTTTTGCTTTTTTA
>BDUI01002292.1:61861-72211 GCA_002335545.1 Apodemus speciosus | reverse complement strand
ACTCGAGTTGATTTTATAGCCGGCCACTTTGCTGAAGTTGTTTATCAGCTGTAGGAGTTCTCTGGTGGAGTTTTTTGGGTCACTTAAATATACTATCATATCATCTTCAAGCATGGTTTTGAACAACATTTATCACTCAATTTGTCCATCTTCATACTTCTGCCTTTATATGTACACACACATACACAGACATGAGCATAAGCATACACCCATAAATTTGTGTAAAAGCGATTGTAGAATATAGTTCTAGAAATAGAAGTGCTTATCTCCTGGAAATGTGTTCTGTGAGTTTGGATCAAAATAAAAATTACTCTTGGGAGAGATTGTAGCTTCACTACCWGTAAATAAGAATGATTCTTTCCTTATACATTTGCTACAAAAACATTATTAGTCTACTAAATTTTGGTGATCTTTATACACTTGAGAAAACTGACTGGAATGCCAAGACTATTGTCATATAAGTTCTGAAATAAAATAATCACCACATATTGATTGTCAGACATTTATGTCTAAATTCCAGCTCTTTCCTTTAATTTATTCTTCATAACAGGGTTGTCTGTCAAACTTACCTTCTTCTTGGAGATATTAATTCTTTGATACTATTCTTCAAAGAAGCCATCTGCTCAAAAACGAGAGGTATAGAATCAAGACAAAATGCAGTTTGGAGCCATAGTCTCCAAATGAAATTTCATTAGCGGCTAATTGAAAATGATGGCCATAGCACCTAGAAACAATTTAGATAACTGCCTCTTAGATATGAAGCAAAGTTTAGGAAAACTAAATATGAAGTAAAAAGGAAAAAAAAGTTCATCAAGAGTTTATCAGTGCAGTGGTTTGAATGAAACTGCCATTTGGTTTGCAGTTGGTGGAACTGTTTAAGAAGGATTAGAGGATGTGGCCTTATTGAAGCAGTTGTATCATTATGAATGGGTGCTGAAATTTCAAAAGCCTACAGCAGGCTTAGTCTTGCTCTTTTTCATTGCTGCACATGGATCAGGATGTTTGGGTTAAGCTACTGCACTAGCTCCATACCTAACTGTCTGCTGCCATGCTCCATGCTATGATGTTCATGGACTAACTTTCAGAAACTGTAAAAAAGCCCAGAGTTAAATCTTCCYTTTATAAGTTGCTGTGGTCATGGAGACCCTTTAGAGCAATAGAATAGTGACAAAGACAATCAGTATGGGTTATTCTAACTTTAAGAATTAGGCAGAGGTAAGAGAAGGAAAGAAGAAGGAGGAAGAAGAGAAACAGGAGAAGAGGAGGGAAAAAAAGGAGAAAGAGAAAGAACCCAAATTGGAAAGGAGAAAGTTAGTTATCCTTGCTTTCATATGACACAATAGCTTTGGAAATCATTAAATTCCACACAAAAAACCCAAACAAAAAACAAATAAATGAATAAACAAACAAGAAAATCCCCAAACCACTACCACCACCACCCCAAATAGCAAAAASCTAAAACCAACCAACCACTACCAACAACAAAACCAACTTGTTCAAACAGAAATAAATCAGTTTCAGGATACAAGATTAACAGGAAGCATTCTAATATAGTAGYAATGATGAACTAGCYGTAAAATGTGTTGATGAATGAATGAAGCAGAGTCCCATGGGCCATATGAACATTTTTTAAAACTTATAATTGCAGTAGGGATATGTAATAAGCTTTTTCTTGTATGACACCAGTTTGTTAAACATAGTTATGATGCTATACAGATCATCTCTGGGGTCTACAGTGCTCATCACCTCTCCTTCTCCAAGTCCCAGACAACAGCTATTCTACTTTGCTTCTAGGACTTTAATTTGATAGACTTTCATCTTTCTGTGATTGACTCCATTCACTAAATATAACACCCTCAAGTCTAACCNCTAAAACCAACCAACCACTACCAACAACAAAACCAACTTGTTCAAACAGAAATAAATCAGTTTCAGGATACAAGATTAACAGGAAGCATTCTAATATAGTAGYAATGATGAACTAGCYGTAAAATGTGTTGATGAATGAATGAAGCAGAGTCCCATGGGCCATATGAACATTTTTTAAAACTTATAATTGCAGTAGGGATATGTAATAAGCTTTTTCTTGTATGACACCTGTTTGTTAAACATAGTTATGATGCTATACAGATCATCTCTGGGGTCTACAGTGCTCATCACCTCTCCTTCTCCAAGTCCCAGACAACAGCTATTCTACTTTGCTTCTAGGACTTTAATTTGATAGACTTTCATCTTTCTGTGATTGACTCCATTCACTAAATATAACACCCTCAAGTCTAACCCATGTTGTCATACATTGCAGGCTTTCTGCTTCTTTTAAGGATGAATAACAAATGCCATACCTAAGTACCATATATGACTTATCCATTCTTCTACTAAGGGATATATTTTGCCACCTCACATCTTTGCTGCTGTGATTAATGCTGCCATGAGTACAGAATGCACAATYCCTTCAACATCCCGATTTTAACTCTTTTGGATAAATATCCAAAAATGGGATTTCTGGGCCATATGGTAGAGCTTATATTTTATTTCAAGCGTGAAGCTCTCAAGTGGAAGAGTCATATGATTTGGTTCACATTTCAAAAAGATCACTTAAAGTGTCATGTTGGAAATAGCATAAGTTTTCAYAATCAGAAAGCTTGGAGAACAGATAAGAGTTATTACAGCAATCAAGGATAAGAAGGTCAGGGTCATATATAGACATTTGGGATTTTCACTGGTGAGTGTCAGCAAAGTAAAGATGTGAGCATCCCACATTTGCTGGGCTACTGTGCTTGATATGAGTCTGTGGCTTCACAGAGGGAAATCTGTGTAATAACTCCTCAGGGACTGGTGCTGGCCTTAGTGTTGGAAGTGGCTCGCACTGGATGGTAGTAAATTTGTTTCATTTCTTTCTCATTTCAGGCTGTTTGATGGATTCTGTTCATGAACTGGGAAATTTTCTGCAGAGAAGAAAATATGTAGGATTAAACAGATAAGATATATAGAGCTGGCATGTTTATAAGGGTATGCATTTGTTGATGTTTATGCTCAGGAACATACTGTGTGCCATGTTCTTGAAAGAARACTTGTCAAACTAGGGGGATGGAGAGATTCTCTTGTGATTGTTTTAAGTACATAATGATGAAGGACAGCACCAACAAGGTTGAAGAACATTATCTGTTTAAAATAGGAAATGGGAGCATTTTGGAGCTTGGCTATTGGAAAGAGTATGGGAGCTTTCCAGATGGGTAGGTCTCAATGTCTGTAGATCACTTTAGAGGAAATCTAGATAATAGGCAGATAAGCCATAGTCAAATGAAGCAAGTCACAATCAGGAGAAGAGTTATCAATGCATGAAGAAAGCCACCTGTTCTTTGAGGGACGGTCTATGTGGAATTTTGACATGGTGGTTAGAGGAAATCTAAAGACAGAAGATGGTGAGGGCTTGGAGATATGAAGCCAACAGACTTAGATGATCTGCCTATGGCAATCACCCCACCTAGGGAAATGAGTCAAGKGTTTTTGATTCTGCCTTGGCTTTCATATTGGCCAYCATCCATAGATTGAAATAAAATTTGAGGCAAATATGATCTTACCATGAAAAATAAATAGCTTCTATAAGACATTCTGCACTCCAAAGTTAAAAGAACTGTTAGTTTGTGTTTATCAATCTTTYCCTGTGGGCTACTAACTCTTCCAAGACCATCACTTGAAACTTTGCATTAACCTATGGAAGGTAAACAATTCTGTCTCGATCTTATAAGTGTCAGATTCCAGGTTTGGTTATGTTAAGTTGGTCTAGCCTAAGGTCCTAGATGGGCTCAGTTCTGATAGCATGTACTGTTGTCATGGTAACACACTTCAGAGAGATTCTTGGTTGTTCAGTGTTCTGAGAGCCATGATAGCCTGCTAGTTCAAAGCATCACTTCTGCGGTCAGTTTTCTTGGATTTTAATTCTGAATTCACTGTCTAGGCTACTTGCACAAGACTCTTTGAGTTTCAACAATGGAATACAAATTTAGTACAATGTCTGACAAATGTGATTGACAGGTGATTTTCCCCCATTTTCTATCATGTGTTTCTTCTTTAGAAACATCAAATAGCTTTGCAAAGACTTTGAATTCAAACTAGAATCTAAACCTGTATCATATTCCCCAAGATAGCGCAGGTATTCATGATCAAGCAAATTTAGGAAACATATCTTAAAAAAAAATGTAATGCAAGCCAGCATGGTAATGACTATAAAATCCCTTAGTGGAGAAGGATTGAGMTGGTTCAGTCTTTGGTCTCCAGCCAGATTAGTTTTCCCTGTTTTACAATGAAATCACCAGATAGGAGAGAATGAACAAATGAGAACTTTATTAATAGGTTTATAACCTCTTATTAGAAATGAGAACCTGGATTACTAGGTTTATAACCTATTTATTAGCAATTAGAAGGAAAATGAACAATTTAGAAATGAAAACAGGCTGATATAGGGGAATGGTGACTTGAATGAAGTGAGAATTTTGAACTTTTGGTAGCAGTGAGATGCTAGCTGAGTGCTTGCCAGTAGGTTAGAAGAGTTACAGCTTTGGGAACTGGTTCAGTTCTGTAGTTTCTGGAGCAACAGAAGTAGAAAGTCTTAGTACTGGTGGGTCTTGGAGAGGACTTAACAGTACTAAGTAAATTTCTGTCTGTGTCCAGAATGTGGAATCTCAAAGGTTGACCCAAATGAGATCCCTGTTTGAATCTCAAGTCAAACCTTAGATGCTAGAGCAGTGGGATCCCAAGGAAGTTACTTGCCTAACATAGATACTTATGACATAGTGAGCCTCCAATGAGTGTCTCTTTGAGTCTGTCTCTAAGGCCTTCCTCATTCTTTTCCTACTTGAAGAAGGGACCCCAATAATCTGAACGTCCAGAGCACACATACTCTCTTATATAGAGCAAAGTGGGCCCTGATCAGGTCAATGTGTATGTAGGCAAATGAGGCACACAAGAGAGCCAGTCTGGAAACTGCTCTTAAATTTGGAGTGGTGATGGGGAGGGGTGGTGATAATCATGGTGTGGTGGTGCTGTGGTGGAGTTGAGCCCTAAGTGTTTCTCATCATCTTGGTGGGCTTCCTTTCCCACCATGATGGTGGTATGGATAATCTACTGTCAGAAGGGCATCACAGGACAGTTTGCACCCAGAAGTTTTGATTTTTTTTTGGTTGCTATGGAGACCTTTGAATCACCTTTGTACTCAGTGCTCCTGCAGTGATAGCCTGGAACTGTCACACTGAGGTCACATCAGGCTCATGTGGATGGCCGTAGGAAGGACACTTCAATCTTTGGTCATCCTTTTTGACTGAGCCTGTCCCTGGCCCAACTGGTTTGGGACTTTTCACAATAGTTTTTAATGAGCCAGGATTTTCACATTTGGGTCCTGCCTTCAGCTTTGCTGATAGCTGGTGCCTTCCTTAAACATGGTAGGATGTTGTCAGATGTAGCCTTCCACTGTTAGCTCCTTGCCCATAGGGCCTGAAATTTAGGTTATTATAAAGTTTTGAATCTGGGGYCCCTCATACCCCTTCAGTATTATTTACTTCCTTATTCTCTAAAGCGATTAGGCCATAGCGCATTTCATATGGTTGCTCTGGACACTGGAAAGGGAAAGCCTTGGTTTTAAACTTAGAATCATTTTTTTTTTATCTTGATTGGACTTCAGCCTTTTTAGGTCTTAGTTTTCTCATCTGTAAAATAGCAATGATGATAGAAATGCATTYGGAGGGTAGTGGAGGAAATGCGTGGACAATGACACATCAAGTAGGCCCTTAATAAATGTGAGCTCATTATTGCCATAACTGGTTTTTATTCAAACCCTGAGTACTCATATCAATAATCCTTTGCATATTTTTCTGTGGCCCCAGTATTTGTTTCTGTAATTTATCACTCTCATTACAGAGAGAAGCTTTTGGTTGTATGTGCATTTAAAATGTGGAATTATATAGATTGCAAAGAGCATCACAGTTGCCCAGAGCATTGCTTGAGCCACACATTGGATTGCAGACAGTACCACACCAATTAAAGTGTTACTGTAATTCACTCCTCTCTGAACTTTCAAGCCTTGAGAGATAGGAGGGTTAGGCTGTGTGATCATCTCTGGCGTGGAGCCTACTGTCTCTAACTTTCCATCTTTGATGTTCTCTCAGCCTTTACCCTTGTGAACCCTTCTTCAGCCATTTGTCACATCTAAAAGCTATGGCCCAAGGGAAGAAAATTGAAGCTCATTTTTACAAAAGTGTGCTTTGTGAGTCACATCTACCCATCTTTTAGAGAAAGATCCAAATTGATTTTGTTATCTGTGTAGTGAGCCTATCTCTGAGAAAGATGTTTATTAGGTTCTTTTAAATGATAACTAGACGGATACTGTAAAAATAAAATTTGGGAGATTCACATCTAGGACATCATTAATTTGTTTTCTTGCATAATTACTGGAGAGTGTACATCCACAGCTCCTGGGGGCCTCCTGTTAGTGTTAATTAATTTACTAATTAACATGTGCATTAATTCATTATATGTATATTGAGAGGTTGCTGGGTACTAAGTACCGTGTTAAGCTATTTAAGGGCAAAATCTGCACACAAGGCTGGATATATTAAAGTTCAAAGAAGGAAACACACATGTACAAATAATTTTAATTTAAAATATTTTTAAAGTAAGTAATGGGTATGTGGCAAGAAAGTTTCTTAGCCTGGTAGAAACAGTGTGTCCTCCTCAACTCTTACAACCTTTAAAAGTAACAACCTTTAATGTAATCTCTTTCCTTCTATCCTCTAGAGAACTTTCCTCTTCCAGATAACTTCAGAGAGAAGACAGAAAGAGTAGAATAGACTCAGCAAATGGACAAAGAAAAAATCAAAGGAAGGCTTGCTGGAAATGCTTAGTTCATTTAAAAAATTTATTAATTCTTTAGAAAAGTCATACAATGTGTTTTGATCTTATTTACCCCTCTCAGATTTTCTCAGGTCTATCCTTTTTCCCCTTCCCAACCAAATTTGTATATTTACAAAAAGAACTATCAAGACCAATTTGTGCTGCCCAATATTTGTGGATGTGCCTTTCCACTGGAGTGTAGTCTACTTATTAGGGAAAAAATGACCCTATTCTTCTAGTAGCTAGCAATTTCCAACAACTCTCCAGCAGGGTAGGATGTTCTGACCCATTCCTCTCTCTGTTTGGGTTTGGTCTGGATTGGGCTTGCACAGATGTTATATGTACTGACACAACTGCCATGATTTCATCTATGCAGCTGCCCTGCTGTGTCTAGAGGTCACTGTTTCCTTCCTGTCATCTGCCACTGCTGGCTGTCACGCTCTTTCTACCCCTTCTACTGCAATGATGTTTGAGACTTGGGAGGAGGATGTGTGTTATAGGACATCCCATTTAGAGCTAAGCATTCTGCTATTTCTTCTCCTCAGCACCTTGGCCAGTGGTGGGTCTCAGATAGAATTCTGGGATAAAGAATGGAAGATGCTTTAATTTATTCATATAATGATAGGTCAGTAATGATCAGTATAATACTATGACCTATATAAATAAAATGAATGGCAGTAGGTTCTACCTTAGGGCCTATGACCTGTTTAGGCATAGGTTCTTGATTTTCATACTTGTTCAGAAAGATATGTCCACTGATCTAATAATRGTGTAGACATCATGGGAGTGACCAACCACTTTCTGGTTGATTTATGTTTTGCTCTACAAGAGGAAAAAAGTAATTATTTTGCTATACTAAAGATGATAAAGAAGATGAAGGGTAAAGTGGGAGATGATTGTTGCTGTAGTGATTAATCCACTATAATCTTCCCAGTGCAGCAGTGGCATGAACTTCTTGCTGCTGCCCCAATGAAAAGACACACACACTCAGCCTTCTATTTTAATAGTCCTTAATCAGCTCAATGGCTGAGCCACTTCCAAACTTCCACATTGCTAATGCTTCCCCTTTGATAYCCTGAGTTATTGCTTACTAAAATTTATAATTCATCTTTGCTACCCTAGACCTGGGAAAGGGAGGGCTGTGGCCACTTTTCCCTGACTTTTACTCTGTCTTCTACAGCTTTCAAGCCTGCATCTTTTGCTGGCATGGCTATTTTTGCTCTTTTCTAGATACCCTTGCCTGCAAATCCTCAAGTTCTGCCTCTGCCTCCCTGCCCAGCCACTGGCCAAAGGGAAACTTTATTTACCAATTAGAACCAACTATGGGCAGGGACCCTCAGTGTCTTACATGTGTGATTCTCATGCAATTTGGGGAACCCAATTAACGTAACACAAGCATAAAACTAAATCTACAACAGATGTATCATGATACAATACATGTTTATTGATTGACTCTTGTTGAATGTATGGTGAGAGAGAATCTCTTACCTGTGGGTGCCAAAACTTCTCAAAGGAAAAATCACTAATGAGTTGTAGACTTCAGAGAGTTTTAGATCTGTAGAACCACAGGAATTCAGAGATGCTAGAATAGATATGGCCAGGGAAAATATGATCCAGGATAAAACTTTTGAATTGGATGTTTAAGAGAGATGGATATTGAAATATAAAAATTTAGAAGAGATACTGTAATTTAGGCATGGGGCACCTATTCAAGAAAGCAGCAGGATGGAAAGTTGCCTTCAGGAATCATAGATGCCTGTCATCTGTGGTTTACGTGGCAGTAGTGAAATAAGCCCTGAAGAGCTAGTCATGGACAGAATTCAGTGAATGTGTTGTTTGATTTTTTTTGTCAGCCTGACATAAACCTATACATATCTGGGAAGAGAAACCTCAGTTGAGAAAAAAATGCCATCATATTTTTTTAGGCAGTCTGAAGGGCATTTTCTTGATTAATAATAGGTATGGAAGGCCTTGCCCATTGTGGCTGGTGGTACCTCTGGGCAGGTGGTCCTAAGTTAAATAAGAAAGCAGGCTAAGCATGATGAGCAACCCAGTAAGTAGCAGTCTTCCATGACCTCTGCATCACTCCCAGCCTCCAGTTTCTACCCTGCTGGAGTTCCTGCCCTGACTTTTCTCAATGAGGACTGCAACTGTGACATGTAACTCCAATAAGCCTTTTCCTTCCCAAGTTGCTTTTGGGTATGGTGATTCATCCCAGCAATAGAAACCAGACCAAGAGTAAATTAGCCATGGAGACAATATCAGTTTTGCCATGGAATGTTTCAGTGAACAGTGAATTGGTGGTAAACATGCCTAGCTATTAGTTAGTTTGATTTTGTATGATTGTGAGAAAAGATACACTCTCATTGAGGCAAATTCTCTTTCCCAGGTACATCCACAGGCATCTTGGTAGCACGATGCCAGGGAACCACCTTTCAGTGCAGATTCAAGGAGGCCAGGTCCTCTTTCTTGCCTTCATAAAATTACCAGACAGCACATGATCTATGCTCTGCCATCTGGAGCATTATAACTTGAGTGGATGACCCAAGCACAAGAGGAATGCTAGAGAGGATTATTGCAGTGGCAGTTGTGTGGGATGCAGCAGAACTGGCCTCACCTTATAGCTTTTCTAGCTTGTCACTTTTCTTCAAAATGTAACTTTAGCATAGCCCCTGTTCCCACTGCTACCTAATGCCCTAGCCCCTTTTCCTTCTCTCTCCTACTCTGAAGGATTCCCTACAAGYCCTGCTCATGTTAAATGAACAAAATCATTTTCTGTTTCTTACCCAAGAACCCTAAATGACCCTGGGTGCAAATGCTCATCGTCATTCTGTGAGCAGAGACACAGGAGCTCAAAGGCATAGCAGTGGCAAAGCAAGTCCTTCCCTGTAAAAGCCAGCATGTTCATTTAGAGGGTTCTACTTTTTTTTATAACTGTTTTCACCTTGTCACATAACTTCTCTCAAAGCAAAAGCAGGATAATTGTTATACTTTCCCAAATATCACAATGGAAAGCCCTGGGAGGTTAAGTGACCAGCCCAAGGCACCAGAGCCTGTCAGTTTTTAATCCAGAATTAAAACCAAGTGTCTGGTTTTCCAGAGTATGGGGGCAGAAGGTTCAGCCTCATAGAGGCACAAAGCCCTTGGTTATCTTTCTTTAAAGGAATTAATCTCCTTTACTCTGAAGAAAATGGCAGGGGGGCTGGCTAGAATCRCCTCCCAATGTCATTTTATTGTGATCAGAAGTTTGCACATATACTCTTTAGTGGTTTTGTCTTTTTTCTCATAACCTAGGCGGCATCTCAGGATTCCTTACATGAGCCACTAATTCTTTGGTTGCTGAGCTGGATAACTGTAGCTTCTGAGCTTTGCTAGCTTTTGAATACAGAAAGGAAAACAAACAGAAAACAAAATACCCTACCTCCCCTCAAAATGGAAGAACAGAAATTCTTTCCTTTGGCTGTC